>OVAX01001041.1:0-55832 GCA_900406405.1 Lepidium africanum
CAGAAAACATGTTCACAACATCGGGATGCGTCAACTACGGAACTTATGATATCCATCATTTGAGGGGGAGATTATGTCACTACACTCTTTTTTTCCTCGTCATGGTTTTTATCTCATTAGATTTTTCCATGACCAGGTTTTTAACGAGGTAATACATAATACATCAGATAATTAAGGGGGAGTGTTATAAAAGGATAATTATCTATTAGGAATATTTTTATATATTTAGTTTAACCAACTTAAGTTAAACCGACACAAGAATACTATATATATATATATATATATATATTATCTCATTTGTTGAGATCACTTGTACACACAAGAAAGAGTCATAATAATAACAGTTCCTCTTCCTATTATTCTCACTGCTGTTCTCTTCATACCACATATATATCATAATATTCTATAATAAATATAGTTAGGTTATAACATTTTTATTGTTTTTGATTAATTTTAAAAGAAAGAGACTCTAACTCCACATAGTCTTATATTATCTTAAAAGATATTTTATTATGCAATATCTAAATTTTTATTCAGTAAACTTTATGGAAAAGTTTACCTACAAAAACAATAATTAGGTAATAATAATATCAGTTAAAGAGAAGTGCATGTAAGACACGCGTTGCATGGTTTATGCTAATTTGTAATGATTAGCTAATTGCTTAATCGTTTTTTTCACACTCTTCTCCATATAAAGACAAGACACAGTAACACAAACTCAGAGAGATAAGTTAAGTTAAGCAGATTAGCAAAGATAGAGAAGAAGTGACGGTGAGAGACGGTAACGACGAATCAACCCCAAAAAGAAGAGTCACGAGAAATCTGGGGTATGTGTTGAATGATAAAGCAAAATTTTTTATGGTGGGCGTTTCCAAAAATTGAATCCACTTTACCTAAATTATTTTGAAGCTATGAATCTCTCTTAAATGAAAAATCCCTATCTTACTTTTCAGATTTCGCTTCTTCAATTCATGAAATCCTCGTGATTCTACTTTAATGCTGCTTTTTTAACTTTAGTCTCTGAAAATTCAAAGTATATCTTCGTTTTCAAACTATGTAGAATTGTCTTCAAGCTTCTTAGCTCTCTCAATTTTGCAGAATTTTCCCTCAAAAGCTATGGTTCTCGACGGAAACAACAATGGTGCGGTTTGGTTAGGTGGAGAAAGGATTCAGGAAGTGGAGAATGAAGAAGGTTCATGGGGTAGGAATCATGAAGATGGTTCTCAATTCAAGCCTATGCTTGAAGGTGATTGGTTTAGTAACACACCACATCCACAAGATCTTCAAATGTTACAGAATCAACAAGATTTCAGATTTCTTGGTGGTTTTCCTTTTAATCCTAATGATAATCTTCTTCTTCAACACTCCATTGATTCATCTACTTCTTGTTCTCCTTCTCAAGCTTTTAGCCTTGACCCATCTCAACAAAATCAGTTTTTATCCACAAACAATAAGTCTTGTCTCCTTAATGTTCCTTCTTCTACAAACCCTTTTGATAATGCTTTTGAATTTGGCTCTGAATCTGGTTTCCTTGGCCAAATCCATGCACCAATTTCTATGGGTTTTGGTTCTTTGACACAATTGGGGAACAGAGATTTGACTTCTGTTCCTGACTTTTTGTCTGCTCGGTCTCTTCTTCCACCTGAAAACAACAACAATTCAGTGTTGTGTGGTGGAGGAGGTGGATTCTCAGCTCCATTGGATTTAGAAGGTTTTGGGAGTCCTGCTAATGGTGGTTTTGTGGGGAACAGAGCTAAAGTTTTGAAGCCTTTAGAGGTGTTAGCATCGTCTGGTGCACAACCTACTCTGTTCCAGAAACGTGCAGCTATGCGTCAGAGCTCTGGAAGTAAGATAGGAAACTCGGAGAGTTCAGGAATGAGGAGGTTAAGTGATGATGGAGAGATGGATGAGACTGGAATTGAGGTTTCTGGGTTGAATTATGAGTCTGATGAGCTAAATGAGAGCGGTAAAGCTGCTGAAAGTGTTCAGATTGGAGGAGGTAAAGGTAAGAAGAAAGGAATGCCTGCTAAGAATCTTATGGCTGAGAGGAGAAGGAGGAAGAAGCTTAATGATAGGCTTTATATGCTTAGATCAGTTGTCCCAAAGATCAGCAAAGTAAACAATCACTTCTCTTTATCTCTGCTTTGTCTTGATCATTTACTTATTGCAATTCTGTTGTGTTGTAGCTTTTTCTTTGTTGTTGTTGTAGTTGTCAAACTTTGAATTAGTTTGGTGCTTTATACTTTTGAGGAAAAGACTCGTGATAAGTGTTTTATGGACTTTGGATGAATTGCAGATGGATAGAGCATCAATACTTGGAGATGCAATAGATTATCTGAAGGAACTTCTACAAAGGATCAATGATCTTCACAACGAACTTGAGTCTACTCCTCCTGGATCTCTACCTCCAACTTCATCAAGCTTCCATCCATTAACACCTACACCTCAGACCCTTTCATGCCGTGTCAAGGAAGAGTTATGCCCCTCTTCTCTACCAAGTCCTAAAGGCCAACAAGCTCGAGTAAGAACTATATTCTGTATAACTTTTGCTTAGACTAGAAAGGAGAAAACAAAACAAAAGATTCATGGTTGGTAACATTACTCTGCTTTAATTCTTCACAGGTTGAGGTTAGATTAAGAGAAGGAAGAGCAGTGAACATTCATATGTTTTGTGGTCGTAGACCTGGTCTTTTGCTCGCTACCATGAAAGCTTTAGACAATCTTGGATTAGACGTTCAACAAGCCGTGATTAGCTGTTTCAATGGGTTTGCCTTGGATGTTTTCCGCGCTGAGGTAATCAATCTATTTCCAAATCAAATACTCTTAGGATTTGTAGAAGATTTCATCAATAACATGTTTTGTTTTGTGTACTCAGCAATGCCAAGAAGGACAAGAGATATTGCCTGATCAAATCAAAGCTGTACTTTTCGATACAGCAGGCTATGCTGGTATGATCTAATCTGACCTGATCCTGAGTTCAAGTCCATTAAGCATCTGTTGAAGCAAAGCTAGAAGAACTAAGTCCCTTTAAATCTGCAATTTTCTTCTTTTTTTCTTTAACTTCAATTTAAGTATGTAATGCAATTGCATATGAGATTTGTTTTAATTAAGCTTTAAGACCTTGAGGCCGGTGTTGTTAGATACATAATAACTTCAACCTGTTTTTAGTAATGTTTAACTTCTTCCATTATGTTTCATCTCAATCTATGATCAAAGTTTTTGACTTTGTTCAAAGTTAACATCAACTAAAGAGTAAAGATGATTCCAACATATCATAGTAATTAAAAGAGATGGATTTGGGTTGTGGCCAATACAATTGTGGTCTAGTGGTTTAGCGAAATTCAGGATAGCTGTAGTACGCTACCTACAACTACCTGAAATTCGAATTTCTCCTAAATTACATTTGTGTAAGTGCATTTCATAAGATATTAAAATACTTCCTTTACTTTCCAAGTAAATACAAAATTTGTATATTAAAATACTTCTTTTACTTTCCAAGTAAATACAAAATTTGTATAGTGGCAATATGCTACTTGAGATCAAACCATAATGTGAGATTGTATATTAAAATACTTCATTTACTTTCCAAGTAAATACAAAATTTGTATAGTGGCAATATGCTACTTGAGATCAAACCATAATGTGAGAGACTGGTGAGAATGAAGAATTCACACTGAGAATTGAAGAATATGCAGAGAAAATATGGAGAAAGGATGAGAGGCAAGGGCAGAGAACAGGCCCTACCAAATTGCTTTAAATTTAATACATTCAAAACTTTCATATCCATTTGTCTCCGTACAAAATCAAGATTTAGAAAGTCACGAGAACGTTGAGGATGTCATGAAAGAAAAGTTAAAGTGGTGGGCCTTTGAAAAATTGAATCTTTCAAAAAAGTTAACCTTTCTTTTAGGGTTTTGTAGCTCTCTATATTTTCTATGATTATCATTACATTAGTTAATGAAGTCCTCGTGATTTTAGTATTATTGCTCTTTTTGATGATTCAAGACGTTTTCGTACTCTTTTGTTTCTTTAACGTTTTCTCTGCCAAAGTCTTCCTGTTTTAAGGATTCAAACTTTTTCAATATTTCCAATATAAAAAGAAGACTTTTGTATTACATTACTTTCCGTAGGGTTAGACATGTTTAGGCTTGGGTATTTGGGTATTTAGATTGGTTTTAAGCAGAATTGATCTGTTCCGAGTTAAAGTTTTGATTTGGTTCCAGTTTAGTCTTAATCAGTTTCGTATTGATTGGTTTGTGCAAAAATTTTGAGTACCAAAAAAATTATTCGAATATTTGATGATTTCATCTGAAATAACTAAAATTTACATCTAAGTTATTTGAGATACATTAAATTTATTACGTAAATATCTACATAAAATCTAGTTTACCGAGTATTCCATTGAGTATCTGTTTGATTTAGTGTATTACCTAATATCTATGGGCATCAACAAAGAAATCTCATCGAATATATGGGAAAAATCTAAATCGATATCTATAATAACAATTCACTTTCACTTCATATAGTTTGGTTCCAAATATTATGTCTAGACCTATATTATATTCGTATAAGTTTAGGGACATTGGCGGACTCATGTGTTATTAAAGGGGTTCAATTGAACCCCCAAAATTTTTGGCAAAAAAAATTTACGTAGGGAAGTTATATCATATTAAAACAAAGTGGAGCTTCTTTTACCATTTTGACACCCATTTAAGTAACTAAAATTCAATAACTAGTTTATTGGTCAGTCTAAAATCAAATCATGAACACCAACATAATCAACAACTCAGCAATTCCTTTTATCTTAGGATTTCATTCTTTTGTATAATATCTTATAAACATACAATATTCTCTAATTCATATGAAAGTAACCTAATTTCTAATACATTTTCTTGTCAACAATTGAGTTAACAAGGTTGATTCTACGTTCTAAAATTGTAAATCATTTTAATCACCAAACTGAAAAGAATTTGATAATATTTAATGTACTATATTATAGAATATCGATGTTTTTTATTGATTCTATATATTATTTATCTCTTTTCATAAAAAAAATTTCTGGATCCTCCAGAATTTTGGATATTAGAATATTGGATTCATTCACATAATTTTTGAAATTGGGTTAGGTTGAGTTGGATTAACTTTGGGGCTTGAGTCCATGATAGATATCTTCTGAATTTATTTTTATAGAAAAGATTTGTAATTCATAAATAACTAAATCTTGGGTACAACATGAAGCTAGATTTCACAAACTAAAAAGAGTAGTTATAGAGATACAAACACATATTCACATCATCACATAAAAGTCATGTTTCTTCTAGTTGACATCTTTTTGATAATCAGGTTCGCAGAATTCTCCTCCAAGATCATCACATGCCTCTTCACGAAAAACTCTGTTTTCAAGTTCCAAAACACACAATCAGAGATTGAAAATCAAACTGAGTTAAAATAAGATAAAGGCTCTGAGAATTAATTCCAAAATATTTACGTTTTGGTGTTGTTATACTCTTCGTATTCTCTATCAACAGGCTCTGAAGCTACAGGACGAGAGATGGGTTTTGTGTCAAGCTTGACTTCAGGGTAAATGTCAGCAGAACAAGCGTATCCACTGATTACTTCACATGCTTCAGCTGGGAAAACACTGAGTACATATAGAGATGGTATTGAGTATTTTAAGTTAGTTAATAAGAGATAAGGAGAAGAGAGGAAGTGAATGGAAACTTACGAAAGGAGATCAGAGTTGTAATCGACTGTGAGAGAATCAGATGATGCGTTGTTTGGTCTGAGAGATGCGAGTCTTGAAGCTTTAATGGTGAGAGGAGGAAGAAGAGAGAGCTTTGGAGATGAAAGTGGTAAAGGAAGAGGAAGAAGAATGGTTGGTTTGATGAACAAAGCTCCCTGCATTTTTGTGATCTGTTGTTGATCTTTTGGTGATTGGTTTGGTGATTTTGATATTAGATTTCGTTTTGGTGAAGTTTATGCTATATTTTATAGACAGACCAATGCAAAGCTGATCTAATTTTCTTGTCCTTTTTCACTATTTTTCTTATGTTTTGGTAACCAATAAGAAAAATTATACAGATATTACGAACTTTGAAGAATTTTCAGTCAAGAAAAACTAAGTAAATATTAAAATACATAACTCAATGATTGATAATCCAACGGAGATAAATCACTGGTCCAGAGTTTGAACCAGAAGAAGATATTTTTAAAAGGATAAGGCCAACTGTAACATATGAGAATGATAATCACTGAATAGTTATCCTCTCACCTTGGAAGATATTTTATCAAAGTTTGGAATTTTCTGCGTTTTTGAGTCAGCAAAATTATATAATTGACTCATTATTTTGTCCTAAATGGTGTTTTAAAAAAAGACACCTTCATTATCAGTTACAACATTTGGGTTGCAAAAAGAAACAAAGCCAAAGTTTGAGTTCACATACTTACTTAGTTTTTTCTTCAAAGAAAATATTATACACAAAGACATAAAACTTGAAAGTCTTTAGTAACGACGTACACTAGTTGTTGATAGAAGCACTCGGTTCTGTTTCTTTCCTCTCTTCCCAGGCTCTTTGATAGTTGGTGCGCTTGGTGTTGTTCTAGATGTTACACTTGCAAATGATGTTGTGTTTGAGTTTCTTGTAGCTGAGAATATGTTTAGAGGTTCATCAGAGGATATTCTTAATGAAAAGTGCAGAGCTTAAACAAAGGATTACCTGTGGCTGTGTTTGTGACTTCACTACTGCTGCTTTGAATGTTTGTTGGCTCGTTGTTAAGGTTGGGAGAGTCATGGCCTGCTGCGAAACCGAGTCTTGTCACGTGTGAAAAGGAACTTCTCTCTCCGATGGTTGGAGGACTTGATGATGTTGGGGCAGAGTTTCCAAGGGCTATAGAAGGATACAATAAAAGCTTTCTAATTAGAATAGTAAACAATACAATATCCAGTAAAGAGACGAGAGATTCTTACTCTTACCTTCAAAGTCATCTAGGGAAAATGGAGGAAAATCATCATGAGAGGACTGTCCAAAACTGGTCATCATCAGTGGCACAAGTTCCGCAGCTGCAGCTACTTCAGCTTTGATTTTATTTCTTTGATCCTGGAAGACGAACATCATATGATTTATTAGCCTTGATTTCATTTAACAATGCAATATCCGGAAGCGTACAACACAAAGTAGAATAATTTGCTAGATTTATGCTACAAATACTAAAAGAAGTGAACACAAAAAGTTCAAAGGAGGTTAGAATCTAAAAGAAATTAGATCAAGTGACCATGAGTTGTATTTCATGATTAGAAAGAGGAATACCTTCCTAGCGCGTTCTTTCCTCTGCTTCTCACGCTT
This sequence comes from Lepidium africanum, assembly GCA_900406405.1. Lineage (NCBI taxonomy): Eukaryota > Viridiplantae > Streptophyta > Magnoliopsida > Brassicales > Brassicaceae > Lepidium > Lepidium africanum. The sequence goes on from OVAX01001041.1 coordinate 7,344, forward strand.
TTTGATTTCATCTATAAATGGAGTAAAGGCATCAGGAGGCAAGGATTCCCTCATATCAATCTCACATATCTGAAAAGATTACCAAACCGTGGATAACCTCATCAGGGAAATGTCAAGATATAGCAATATGTGCAGAAAATAGAGCTAAGTGAATAATATGTGCAGAAGATAGGAACAACAACCAAGGAAAACTATACCTGAAATGTAGTTGCTAAAGAAAAATGACTCAAGTAGCGGTAGCGCCTCCTTATTGCTTCTGATTGGGTAACGGTCTCCATTTCCAATATCTTCCCACTCACTCTGCCATTTCAAAGACATAAATTAACACTTTATTAGAACCACAAACTACAGATGATAACTTTTCCCGCTGAGCAATTCTACTTAGATCTATTGTGAGTTTTGATTTTCATACTACATAACAACAGTCAATCTTTATATCTCAGTTCCTAAATTCATAAACCAAAGGAGCAATACGTAATACACTTTTGAATCAGCCTACCAAATCCATGCAGAAATAATTACGTAAGCTTCCATTGGAACCTATCCCCTAATCTTTGACAAAAGAGAATTCTGATGAATATGAGACCCTGACTCCTACCTTGGTGGAAGAAAGTCATAGCTTCCGTAGTGATGCAGGAGGCACTTTACATTCAAAGTGTGAAGGATAATGTGCTGACCATCAACAGACTGTATAGGTACACAATTGAGCATGTTAAGGATAAAACCAATTAAATTATTGACAAGTAGGAAATAACACTTCTTGTCATATCAAAGAAACTCACCCTAATATACTCAACACCAGCATACTTATTACTTTACACAAACATAATGGTGTTACTTCGAAACTGATTACCTGATAAAAGTTGTATGCATCATTGTTCTTGGTGTCATTTTGGGTCATCAAGGGCCCTTTACTTCCATCGCATGAGATAGATGACGGTGCGTCTTGGTCTTCAAGAGGGTGACCATTATCGCTACTCTTTTCCAAACTCGATTGAGAGTCCCCATCTGACTTATCCACTGAACAATCTTCAATTGATTTATTTAGATCATTGGAGCTGCAAGCTGTTGCTCCATGCGGCCCGATGGGTGCTTGATAACTAACTCGAGAAACATCAGGAGGTGAGAAAGCTTGTGTCTGATTACTAGCCGTTGAGCTCAGCTTTCTGTAACTAGAGAGTTTATGCTCATTCCAGTATATTTTTCTCTCCTCCAGACGCTCCAGAGCAGCATTTACATATAGGTGCTTCTCCAAGTCTTCGACGAGCCCAGGATCTGCTCTTGCAATCCAACTGTCCAACTCTGAAACTGCTTGTCTGACAGAGAGATCAACATCCTGGGTGAAAGTGAACTTCGAAAATGGATCATATATTTCATTTTCATCATTAGGAGCAACCGAGTCATACACATTTTTCAGCGTTGGGACAAAAGATCCTTTCTTGCGAGTCAAAAGTACAAACTCGATGGGATCTCCAACAGAATACTGCTTGACGTTTTCAATATAAACAGTGTATAACTCTCTTGGAGAAATCATCACAAAACATAAAGGACATCTCTTGACGCATTCAGCCTTATGATTATCCACACCTATCAACAGGTACTGTAGAACACAAGGGAAGCAGAAAATATGCCCACAAGAAGTTATCTGCGGACATAAAGGGTACTCCAAACAAATCGGGCACTGCACAGGAGACGGTGTGGAATACCTTACACAAATAATGTTATCCCACTGCAGTGTTTTGTCTGGATCCATAGAATCCGGAGAATGATCTCCAGTGTCCAACACAACAAATTTGTAATTGGCCTTAAGAAATAAATCTTTGTTGTAAGGCCTCCTCTTGTACTGTTGCCTTCTTTGTGGTATAGGAGGACCCCGAGATTGTTGAGACGAAATCGGATCATACTGAAAATTCAGTAAATGGTTCCCGCTTATCATATTAGCTCTTCTACCAGATGGATTATGATGAGAAACACCGCCTCTAGGAGAATTGTAAGTTCCATCATTATGCTGCAATTCAGAAGAAGAAGAAGAACCAGCAGCTCCAGTAGGTCTCCCTCTAGACCTATTTCTTCGACCATTATATCGAGAATGGTCACGTTTATCTGCACTATGCGGGGACAAGCTATTCGTCCCTTCTCCAATTTGCGTCATCTGTAACATAGTGAAAACAATAACCGATCATTCAACAAAAAGTTCAAAGCAACCTAGAGCTGAAGTGTCATCATTCTGTAACAAAATTTTGTTTTCACCATTTACTGAGAGGTATCTAAAGTTTACCTCTTTGGAAGATCCACGGCTATGTCCCTCCTCAGCTGCAGCAATCGGTTCTACAGTTCAAAAATCGAAATTAAGAAATGAAATGAGCTATAATTTACATTACAAATGTTCCCAAAAGCTAAATATCGAAATGAAACCCTAAATCAAACTCAGCCAAATTCGCGGTCTTTCAATGCAGAAACCTCTAAATTGAAGGCAAAATCAAATAGCTGGGCTTATCAATCAATCCCTTACCCTGAGAGCCACCGGAGAAATCAGTATTGGATTCAGAATGCCCGGAGTGTCTGACGGATCGAGTTTCAGAGGAAGAGATCCGGGAAGGAGGAGAGGCAGCAGAAGAGTTGTCGCCATGCTCAGAGCTAGGGTTTATACAGGAATCTAAAGAAGAAGACGAATTGTGACCTTGAATATGCGGATGAGGCAAGATGGACATGAAAAATTTAGGGATGATTAAGGAAATTTCGCCGGCTCAGAGCCACCGCTTCTCTCTGTGTATACACTTTGAAAATTTAATCCGAGACCAAAAACTATCTCGTGCAATTTTCTTTAGGAGTCTGCTCCGTTTACCCGACCCGGATCCGTCAACCCGCCATTTGATTCCTTCTCTTAGCGGGTGGATATACCGAATCTTTCTTTACAAATTACTGTAATACCCCCGGTTTTGTATCTATATACTTTGGGTTTGTGCCAGGCACTAGAATCACAAATGTCCGGTTTGATTTTGGAATATACCAATCACGATTGAGCCAGGCAAAGACCAAAAGCAATAACATGTCATATTCAATCTGTAATCTTTTGACACAAAAAAGACCACAATAACATGTATTATTTCAAAAGCTATGTTGCTGCTCTCTTTTCAGCAAACATGTCAACGTGATCATTAAACTTGATCAAGAAGGTTCGGATTTCCATTGGAACTAGCTCAACCACTAATTCCTCCGCATCTACGGGTTTTCCTCTCTTCACTTCATCTCCGGCCGAGCCTTCTACTTTCCAGTTTAGCCTTCTTTTCTCCATTTCCACCTTCTCTTGGTTCCCTGACAGAGTTGTCTCTTTCACTTTGCTTATCTGTTCAAACAAATGACAATATAATTTCGTTAGGACAGTAAGACAAATAAGAGATGGTTGAGTCTCACTTTTAGTACCTTTTTGTTGTGGAATATTTTCTTCAATTCTACTTTTGTCATTACTGAGTAGTCCTTATCCTCTCCAACCTTCACAAGGTTAAGATAACAGTGACTCAAAAGAACTCAACTTCCATGACAGCAGTTATAGACAAAGACAGAAAATGATGATCAACTTCAGCTTTAAATTTTAAGCAAAGTAAAATTGTTGAAGTTCATGGGCTTTGAATATAAAATTGAGTTAGTAGTTGTAGAATTTCGGCCTAGTGTTAAACTACAATTCTACAGCCAAAGAGCAGATAGCCATAACAGATTAACGGTAGAAACACATATAGAGGACGAGTAAGAACCTCAAATAAGTGAGCAAGCCTTAAAAGAACTTCCCCATTTTCCAACTCCTGTAAAAGATAGAATTAAACATAGTGTGGTCAATCAATTCATATGCCTTTGACATATTTACAGAACACAATCCAACTAACCTGTAGGGTGAGTAATGCAACGTTTTGTGGTAGTGAGTATGACGGTTCAAACGCTGAGAATGTTGTCTTATGCGAATTCATCCAATTATCTCCTTCCTAAAAGAAAAATTCCTTATTTCATTTCACTATCTTAATTCTTAAAGATGTAAATGGGAGTATAAATTTCTTGTCAGAGCAACCTGTTCTGTGAATGCTAAAAGAAGTGGAGAATAAATTTCTTGACCAAATATTCGACGCCACTTTGCTCCATCTCCAGGTTTGTCTATCTGTACATAAAACTTCCCTTGTATCTGCAAACAATTGAATATTATGCAAACTGTTTTCGGCTAACAAGAGACAATTCAGTTTTACTTTAGAAACAAGCTCTGACACATGTTCCCTTAAAAACTGATACTTTGAAACTTGGACAGCTAAAACTTAAGCTTACCGTTAATCCTTTGCATCCATCGGGCAGACAGACTGTTTCATTAAGAACCTCGCCAACGCCTCTAATGTCATCATGAAGCATTCTCCTAGCCGAATGAAATTCAAAAGTAAACACAAACAAAAAAACAGATGCTTTTCTTGGCTAAATAGAAACTTTAGATGACAGACCGATGAAGCATCATCTCGATTTGGCCGTTCTCTAAGCTGGATCCGCCTACAGCACGATCCACCAACACCGATAGCTCTGAGGTTTTATCTTGCATGTATATCCCGAGATTTATCTGGAAGAAAATAATGTGTACGTCAATAGGCAGGTAAAATGCGGCTCAGCCAAGTAAAAGACCTTAGTTATCACAAGAAGATATCTCAGATAAATTTGATGCCTTACAGGATAATAGTTCCCAGCAACTGGTTGATACACTTGCAAGTCCCAATCTGTTCTGAAGTCCCGAACCTGCAAGGAAGTATAACCAAATATATTCCAATAAAGCTATTCAATAGAAAAAGATATACATTTCACACGTGAATTTAGCATCTATACCCGTTTGATGAAGTCCCGACCATTAGAGTCAGTGTAAAATGTTCCATTTGTCTTCATGGTGGTTGTAAGTTTAGTGATTACCTCCTTGCTAATACCATCATCAGCTGGTATAGGCCCAATCTAGAAAGCAGGATAATATTAATAATTTGAAATTTTCTTCATCAGTTTAAATGCAGAGATAAAGAGAGATCAGCTCACAGTGAACTCAATTTCAGCATGGTTCTTTCCCTTGTACACTCTGGTAATCTGGACATTAGCAGGCCCATCACAAGATGAATCAAAAAGTTATAAGTTTTATAATTTAATAGAACTGTTAGAAGAGCAATAAGCACTTGCAATAGAAGCTGACCTGTGATATCCAGGAGTTAACCTCATGGTGCACTTCATCAAACAAAGGTCCCCGAACAACAGTCAATTGAGCCTAAGTCAAGTAGACAATAACTTCTCTTTTGTAATTTCAGATATGGTCAGGAAGTAAGGTTATATATGCCTATTATATGTATTACCTCTTCTTCGGATTTAATTGGAAGCACACCATCTGGTCGAAAAACATAAGCTCCAGAAGCCTTGTAAATATATATGAGAGGAGAACTATTTAAAACACGACAAGAAGATAGCCAAGTAGATGAGGTTGTATATGTATAAGAGATGCGTTACCTGTGGATCCTTGTCAGTTCCATTGCTCCCAATGTAATAAGCAAAAGATTGTTCTGCAGTGACCTTCAAATTTCCCAGAAATCAACGTCAAATGATGTTTCATATTGGAATGAACAAATTGGGAAGTTTAGATTAGAAGAAAAAAAAAAGTTGGCACACCTGATTTCGGGTACCTAAGTAACGAGTCATTTTCACTCCCTCTTTCGAATAGAGTAAGTTCAGATCTCCGTGGCCAACTTCTACATTTTCATTCATGGTTCCAGAAGTAACATATGAAGCAGATTTTCCACGCGCTTAAATCAAATTAGACAACAAAAATGTAAGTAGATACAAAACGTCTCTTCGTATAAACAAGGAACCAATTGTCCTGGCAAGTAGAGCCAGAGCATATGAAGTTGAAGTTACACATTCTACAACATAGCTACCTGTTCGTCCAGTGTTTGAGATGACATACGAGCTCATCCCCAGAGGTGGTACTGATGCTGTAAATGCAAGCACATGTTTAGCAGTATCCCCTGGTGATTTACCCAGATAAGCTTTGACATACTCATTTCTTATTCTCAATGAAGTATCTGAAAGAAGAAGAAGCTGGGACGGGACTTCTTTTCCAGATGAATCTTTCACAATAACATTTTCAGATGACACCTAAAAAGAAGTTATCACGTGGATTTGGTAAATGCTGAAATGATTATTGGATAGTAAAAAAAGTTCAAGTGAGAGCTATACTAATCAACCAAGGAAAAATAATATGCTTACAGGAACCCGGACAATTTCCTCTCGTTTCCATCCTAGAGAATTGTAAACAACAACCACCTACAAGGAGAGATAAATGTAAACAAAAGAAACAGCTAACCAAGCTGTCCACAACTTTATAGACTGAAAGTAAGCCTGCCTGAAAAACTTACCAGGCTTTTCCCGCTGGACAAACGAGCTTCAGATGCAGGACAGTAACTAATATTAAGCAGGGGACACTGCCAATATGATGTACAAGACATGAATCAGCTCAGCCCATTAGAATAAAATAGGTCTTTTGAACTTGATTCAATAAGGTAAAACATCATAAAGCATTACTAAATATAACGGTTCCTGAAGCAATAGAATCTTTTGTGCAAGCAATGAAAATAAGCATTCAAATTTGATCTCATATCATCTGAACTCTTCGAACACAACCATAGTATAATTGCTATACAGAAATTTTCAAACCAAGCACATTACCTGCTGAAATTTTGTGCCGGAACTTTTCTCTTCAGTACTCGGTGTTGCTTGTGATAAAAAGGAAAGGGAAGAGGCAACTACCTTTTCGGCCTAGTAAATGATCATAGAGATATTCTTAAACTTCTTCCACCAACAAGAGAAAAAAGATTTCATGAAAATATATGAGACGTCTAACTAAAACGCACCTGCAGATAACCTATTGAGAGTCTAAGAGCATAATCTGCAGCCACATGCTGTCTTTGTGTACCACTAACTGCATCATGGTGTTGAGCAATTGCCAAAGCATCAGCTAGCACATCCGTTGTTGGTCCTGAACTATTCCTACCTCTTAAGAATTCCAATTGTCGAGCCGCCTGTTGCAAATCAGATAAAGCCATGTAAGAATAAAGCAAAATGAAACCACAAGGCCCAAGTCTACGAATTTTTTGAAAAATAAAATAAGATAATAAGTCATACCAGATAGTAACCACTTAAATCCCTCACGTATTTCTTAAAGGCTGGCCTGCTAGTAAAGTATCCTGTCCAGTATGCATTAGGTTTGTCCGCATACCTGGCACAGGTACATGTATTATTTATTTAAATAACCCACATTTGCATTAGTAGACAGTAAAATCTTAGCTGTCACACTCACGGAAAGAAATCATCAGTCTTTAGGGGCCAGGACTCGTTTGCAGCATGTTTTGCATCGGTGTAGATTGATGGTGTAGAGTACAGAACATTGACACGCCCATCCTGAATCGTCCAAACAACAAGAAAATTAAGACTGGTATTTCTCTTACCCTAGTACTAGTGAAATCCACCTGATATAACTTTGCTAGGATATAAAGCCAGTGTACCTTGTTAACATAATGAATAAACTTGTCCATCTGTCTAAACCACGAATATGCATACTGGTAACGGAAGTCAGTTCCCATTAACCACATGATATGGTTTGTCCTAGTCACATTGACCTTGATGAGAGAAAACCAAGAAAGAAAATATAAGACATATCCTACCAATTTACTGTGCTAATTAAAAAGAGAAACGCTATAATCTTTACCTGTGCGAGGGCTGCAGCTACAAAGTCATTGACTCGCTCTTGAACATTGTAGTCAAAAAGGAGAGGATCATCCTATAATCAAGATGCTTCATCAATGCACGTTCAAGCAAAGTTTAAACACAAGACAGGAGATTCAATTGCTATTACCTGGACAGGAGCTGATACATCATTTATTTCAAATGTGAAACCATCAGGAGGATCGTAATGTCTTGGGAATACACCGGTGAATATCTAGACATAACATCAAATACCAGTGAGAAAAAGCCAGCTAAACATCAGAAATAACAGAAATATGATGTGAGCCTTGATGGTTTTAACCTGTGAAGATGAACCAAGGGACTTGGAACCTTGCCAAACAACCTCAAGTGTCTTCTCTCTTAATCGCTTTGCACGATCTTGGTAATCAATTCTCGCGAAGAACAGAGAGTCAAAGCCAAACTGTAGAAGAAATAGCAAAAGGTATCTCCGATCAAAATAACTTAGAGCTAATCACTCACATACTGAACTCACTAAAAGTCACTGTGAACTAAACAACGAACAAATTGTACCTCTGCCCCAAGCAAGTAAGCTTGCACTGCAGAATGTCCAAAGGGATCGATCTGCCAACCAACTCTTGGAACCTGACCAAACTCAGTTTTGATAAACTGATGGCCTAATGTTGTCTGATCAATCATATCAATATAATGTGGAGTCGCCTCATCATGCATACACATTCCACCATTTCTGCAAAAAAAAACATCAAAACAACAAGACACCAGATGCATACGAGATATCAAATAAAGGCAAGATAAATTTAACGCACATGAACTCCAGTTGACCAGAGTCAACGATCTTCTTAACTTTAACTTTCTTAGCATTGCTTTGTTGCCTCCACCATCTTTGAAAGAATGCCTAAAAATACAGTAGTCAACCATAGGTAATCTCATCGAGCAAACCACAAGATAATCTCCGAATTTGGTATATCTGAATCTTACCATTTCGACATAAATGAACTTTCTATTTTGATCATCCAGCAATGAAGCAATTACAGAATCCAATACATTCTGAACACAAGCTCCCTAATTCAATCAAATTCAAAACCAAATTGAGCCCTTAAAAATCGCAAAAATCCATTGAGAGAGAGATGTGAAGAGAGTAAGTACCCTAATGGAGTTATTAGCACCGACGTAGTACTGATCAACAGTCTTAAGCCAACCAACATCGTCGTGTGAGTGAGGAACCAAGTGAACATTGATTTTCTCAGGGACGATTCTCGGTGTTGTGTTGTACTCTATGTAATCGGAGTTGACACCGCCGATAACAATCGCCGTTAAAAACAGATAAAGAGGGAAAGAGAGTAAAGATTTGAAAGCCATAGACGTGAGAAGAAGATTATAGAGATGATCGTGAAGAACAATGTAGTAGACTAGTGTTCATTTGTAGAAGATGAAGAAGAGAGACGCGCGTGAAGAATCAAAAGTCATTTAGTCATCACTATCACACTCTTATTTTGGATAATTTAATTTAAATTATTTTGTCTTAACTTATTTATATTAAATATTAAATTCATATATTAGACTTTATCCACTTCCATGCCAATAAGAGACAATATAAATATTTTAATAAATAAGAAATTTAATGATCTGTTGATTAATATTCTGCAGAGTTGCTTCTGAGAGAAGTGATAAAATGGTCCAAATTTTTTATGACAAATTTGATTGCAAGCAAAATCAAATAATTGCAAACAAATGTGTAATTTATTTGCTTTGATCAAAGAGATGAATTATTTCTCTCATTGATTGATTTTTCATGGATCGAGTAAGGCCCAGTCCAACCCAAAACCAATAAAAGCCCATTCTGAATGTAAACATTTCGTCCAATTATGTATGATTCATAAATCTAACGAATACTATGTATGATTTTTGGGAAAGTGTGGTTAAATATTCATGTTTGCAGTAAACTTTTTTTCTATCCGAATTCATATTATACAGATTGTCCTAGCCGTGGGATAAAATCCGACCCGAATTTTCCGACCTGACCTGAACCAAATTTTGGGTAATTCGGGTCGGATAGTTTGGATATCGGGTAGTAATTCGAATAATGTTTTATTTTATAATTCGGATAGTAATTCGGGTCAGGTAGTTCGAGTATTGGGTCAACCGAATTGTTTTGTTATTCCGGATTTTTTAGAATTTTTTTGGATTTTAAGTGATTTGGGTCGGTTGGGCTCAAATTTTTTCGGATTTTTCGGATTTTTTTCAAGTTAATTCAAAACAATTGGATACCACCCGATACCCGCTCCGATCCGAATTACCTGTTTTGGTTAGTTCAAAACGAATTGAAAATTCGATAAATACCCGAATTCTAAAATACTCGATCCAACCCAACTCGAATTCGCAGGCCTGAATTGTCCCGCTTAGAATTGTTTGGGGTTTTAAGAAAATTTAGTTTTATATATCCGAGTCTTGTCATATAGGACTTTTTTGCTCATTGATTTTGTACTAAATTTCATGTTAAAAATAATTGTTCGAAGAAGTGTTTTAGTCAACTAGTTAGGTGTTTAATTCTGTAAATTTATTCTTTCAAGTTCCGAGAAACCGAGTTATCTTGTAATAAAATTAGGTTATCAATTGGATCTTCTAATTGCTAGAGCAAATGAACTATCAACAATACACCTTAATGAGTATTCAAATTGATTCATTTAGTATGAACTACGAAAAATGAGGTTAAAGAATGTCATTAAATCTCATCTTTGAACAATTATAAACATATTTTCCAAAAGGCAAAAATTTGGAAGGAGTAAAATATTATACTATCATGATGATCTCTCAAAGAGACCTTTGACATAAACCATGCCTTTCTCACTAAGTTGAAGCTCTTTCCTCATTTCTTCAACTTGAACATCATCTCCTTGAACCACAATCTCATCTAATTTCCCATTTGTACCCACCAACATCTTCACCTTTATCTCCTCATTCCTTGACGCCTTTTTCCAATAATATGCTCCTCTGCAACCCACCACAACACAACACACAATCATCACCAAATCATTCACAACAAACACACTTTCACAGAGCTTAAAGAGAGAGAGCTTACGCGAGTGGACTGAGAAGGATAATGAAGAACCAATTGTTACCAACATCAGGAACTGTGATAGTTAACACAAGACCTACACTTGCTAAGCTTATACATGTACAAAATGTAAGCAAAGCAGCTTGTCCTCTACTTGGAACCATCTTTCCTTCAAACCTTTGAATTCCACAAACAATGTCATGTCAGTAATTCAACCAAAAACCCTAATCAAAAGTTATAACTTATTGTAGCTTACGTGATTGTTTCTCCTCTATCAGTGATGTTGAAATTCTTCCTTGTGAAGAAAGAAAGAATCTCTCCAGCAACTTGTTTTGGTTCCTTCCTAATCTTAGTTCCTTCTCCTTCGCTAACAACAAACGTCTTTCTTACTATCTGCAAATCCCCACATTGAAATTAAGCTTGTAAATTCCAAATTGGGAATTGGGGGTTGAAATTTAGGGTTTTGTAATTGAAACAGTTTGAACCTTGGATTTAACAGAGCGTTTGATGAGAGACCAAAGACCAGGAACAGAGATAACAAACAAACCCAATGATGTATAGTAGCTAGCTAAAGAATAACCACCACCAGTTTCCGCCATTAACAGTAATGAATTAGGGTTTTGTTCCCACCATTGATGAATCTGAATTGCTGAAGAAGAAACAACAGAAAGTGGCTCCACATTCATGGCGGAGATGGCAGAGACTCTGTTCCGCTTCATGCTCCATTCTCGTCTCGTCCCTTTGATAATTACATCTCTTGAAGTAATCCATGGACAAGATAACGGCGGAGAAATCAGCTTCGTCGCCATTGTCAAGTGAAGAAGCTTTCTCTTTGGCTAAAAAAGCTTAAACCTTTACACGATGACTCTATCCAAAATCGAGTGGTTCTCGTTTTTTCTCAATTATTGAAAATATAAAATCAAAACTAATTTTAATTTATGACGTCATTGCATTGGTGATTATGATCTCAGAGCTCTGTTTCTCTGTTGTAAGAAAATAATTTATGTGTTTCAATGGACAGTATTGTTTTTTTTCCTTGTTCTGTGAGGTCAAAATCTGTAAGGTAAGATTAAATGAGACCCACCACTCAATTCACCATCTACAACAGAAAAGTCTTTATCATTAGATCTTCTCGTCCGACATAAAATCAGACCAAACATGGCTTTGATTTCAGAATCTGCTCAAACACTGTTTATAGTTCTGTGTGCCCACAAAGGTTTTAGCAAAACTAGGGACAGTGTAATAAAATCAATGCAAAATCAGACCATTGAGTTTTGAGTCTGACTAATAAATTTTCACATAGATACTTTAGGAACTATACTAGTCCAAGAGTGTTTATCCAATTGGAATCTTATTTGATAAAACTTTTTAGACCAAGTTGGTTTTTATCTCTCCTTTGCATAAAGGCTAAAAAGCATAGCTAGGTTCAAGCTAAAGTCAAAATCTTTCCCAAATTTGTTTTACTTTATATGAAAAAAGTAGCTCTGATTTTTTCTGTCCAAATATAACTATTAGAGTTCTTCAGACAAGGAGTTATCATCTTCTGTTAGTTCAACAGTGAGCCAACAGGATTCTTTTGATCAAACTTATTGAACCAACTTGGCAATAAAGACTTTAAAGCTAAGTTCAAAATTGGCCCTATTGAGAGAGTAAAATTGAAACTTTAGTGTCCAAACTGAAACACTGTATTCAAAAATGGATTTACAAGAAGAATCACACAACATTCCACTCTTTGCTTCCTTTATATCAATAAATAATGTTTTTACAATAAAGAATTGCTGAAATTAACCTCCAAAGGAAGTAGAAAGGAGGCTTAAAAAACGAACGAATAATAATAACTCAGCTATTCTTTATACACTTAACACAAAACAGCTGATCAGTCTTCTTCTTCTTCTTCCTTGTAAGTTCTCTAATTGTTTATGTCTCAGAGAACTTACATAATATATATATATATATATATAAGTATATATATGTAAATAGATGGTTCCTTTTTGATCATTTTGAAGCTTTAAAAAGCTGACTTCCAAGAGTAACAGTTGGAGTACCTTCACCCATTACTGTTGTTAAGCTTACTTCTTTGTCCAATATTCTCTCAAGCTCTGTCACAACATAACTCATTGTTGGTCTTTTCTCACTTGACACATCAACACATTTCAGTGTTAGTGTAATAAGCTCCTCAACTCCTTCTGCTGTGTATGTACCGCCTAGTCTCTCATCGACTAACATTGGTATATCTGTGTAATCCGTTATGTTTTGCAACTGAAATCCCAGTGCATCCAAGTGAGAATCATATAGATTTACATTGACAACATCATGTGATATGTGTTTTGATTATGAATCAGTTTTGTGTGTGTTTAAACATACCCATTCGACTAGAGTTTGTGTTGAGCTTGAAGGGGATGGTTCTGATGCTTCTCTTCCACATACTAATTCCAAGAGGAATACCCCAAAAGCATAGACATCACTTTTCTCTGAAAATCTTCTGAACTCTTGAACCCTGCAAAATAGGAGAATCTGAGAAACTTGATGCAGACAAAGAAAACAATAAATATGAGCCAAAAAGGTAAAACTTTAAGTACTCTGGGGAGAGAAAGATCTGGTCTGCAACATTGTGAGACGATGTACCAACATCATCTCTTCCTAAGAAATTACGAACTCCCGCATCTGCAACCTTAGCAATGAAATTTTCATCCACAAGAACATTAGCAGTTTTGAAGTCCTTGTGTATCAATCGAGGACTCAGCGAGTGAAGATGTGCCAAGCCTAAAGATTAAGAAGAGTATATGCAAGATCAGGACACATTTTAGAGCTTAATTCTCATGGCTATTGCAGAGAATTTACCTTTAGCAGCTCCTATAGATATTGCAAGCCTATTTCTGAATTCTAGTCTATTTCCAGGTACTTTGCCACCAGCACCTAATAGAAGAAAAGATCTAACTGATGCTTTCATTGTCCAAACTCAGTTATCAAACTGATTAGTTACCAAATGAGAATAGCACTAATCTCTACAAAGGACAGAGAGTTACCGTACAGGTGACTGGAAACACTTCCATTAGGAACATACTCGTAGACAAGGAACTGTGTGTTGCTTTCTTGACAATAACCCAAAAGAGTAACTAGATTACGATGATGAATCGATGATAGATAACGAACCTAAAAACAAACCATTTAAAGTCCATCAATCAAAACATTTGTTCTAAAGCCATAGGCAAACATTTTGAACAAGATTATCATAATAATCTCACCTCGTTAACGAATTCTTGTGTAGGCAAACCGTTTCTTTTCTTAATGGCTACAAGAACACCATCTTGAAGCAAACCTTTGTAAACCTCACCAAATTTGCCTATACCAATGAGGCTTTTATTAGTGAAACTCTTGGTGGCTTGAGCAAGTTCCTCCATTTCAAATCTTCTAGCTTCTCTCATTGACAACTCAATTGCTACATTTCTTCCTTCTGAAAGCAAAAATCTAAATCATTCAAGAAAGTCAACAGGGAGATGGATGGGATTTGTGATTGACATTACCTTGAGTAGATGGATCAGAAGAGCCAGTTTCAGAAGTTCTAGAAACATTCTTACGACGAAAGACACAAAACCATAGAAGAAAAACCAATAGAGCAATGAATACAAAAGCTCCTATAGCACCACCAATGACAGCTTCAGGATTTGCTGACATTTGGAAAACAAAACAATCTCTCTTTCTCTCTTTTATCAACGATGCTCCAAGCTTCTACCACCATGCGATGCTATAACTCTGGAGTAGAAAAAAAACACAAAAATGTCGGCGAAGAAGAAGAAGAAAAGACAAAACTAAAAGCAAACAAAGGTTAAGAGATGAAAAATTAAAAAAGGTGTCAAGTTGTTAAAAATTGAATAGGATTCTTTTGTGAAAATCAATCAATCAACATGCAGTAAATATTAAAAAGAAGAAGAGATTAAATTTAATAAACCTTGATAGATCTCTCCAAGAAAAAATCTTAATTTCATCAACGATTAAATATCACAAAATCAACAATCAATGGCGTTATTCCCCACATTTTTGCATTCAATGATTCCTTACTCGACAAATTCAAAGTTTTTTTTCTGAAATCAAACACACAAAAGGGAAAAAACCAGAAGTTTAAGAAGAAGAAGTACACTGAAACATCAAATCAAAACGGAGCAGTTTCTTCTAGAACTTGAAGGTAAAGAGTAAGAAGAAGAAGAAATCAAGTTTTGTGTCGGAACGCAGACAATGCCGACAGAAAGTGACATCGTTCGGACAACAACAACTCTTTTTTCTCTCTCTTTTAAGACACTGAAATTTTTACTTAACTAAGAATCAACATCAACAACAACAAGAAGAATCAAAAGATTATTTTACTTTGGTTGAGTTTTTGAGTGTTCTGCAACCACCAAACCCATTTTTTGAGAGAAAGAAGGAATAAAAAGAGAACCTTTGAAGACAAGAGAAACAAGTGGGGTACTTCGCCAGTTTGCAATTACAGCGAAAGCGAATTTTTTTTCTTTATAATTAAAAAAAAAAAAAAAAAAAAAATTNAAAAAGAAGATTCAGAAGGAAGAAACTAAAACCGCCGTGAAACGCAGTTTTCCGCCGCCGCAAGACGAACAACACCACCACCACTCTGTCTCTAGCCTTTCTTCTCTTTTATTAACTTCCGCAAATTTCTCTGTTTTTTTTTTCTTTTTTTTTTTGGCATGTTTTTAAATACTATAAATTGATTATTTTATTAAATGAGTACTTAAATACTATTAGATTACCAAAAATAAAATAATTATTTGATTGTCAATAAATTCTTTTGACATAAATTATAAGCAATCAGCTAACCATGATAGATGGGTTAACATAACTATTTTTATAATTCTTAGACTTCATATTTTTTTTATCTGTCAATCAATCAAATAATTATATTGGAATCACTTTTTTATCACTATCTGGTTTTTCTTATTAAGAATTATGTCATTTCATTCAAAATACATCTATCTTTTTTTTAGTGTGTGAAATAGGGGCACACTGTTAATTCTCAAAGGACGTTTTCAAACTAGGTATTATTTTGTATTGACCAAGTAGTTAAATGTCTAATCCATCTAAATTCTACTCAATGTAGTTATACTATCTCATAGGTTTTAAGTTAAGAGTCTAATTTATTGGATGATTGACAACAACAAAAAAAAGTTTTCTACCATAAATTTTTATAAAAAGATTTATGTAGATTTTTTTTTGTCAACAATTGAATCAACAAGATCTGATCCATAACCTAAAATCCATTTTTAAGCTACCATAATGCAGCGGGTTGGAATTGAACTCTGGTTAAATTACCATAATGCAACATGTAAGAATCGATACCAAATCATTAGCTGAATCATTCTAATCACCAAATTAAGAGCAACTCGGCGATTATTTTTAGATTAATCCGACATTTCAACAAATTTAAAATTATTAACACAAAATATTGAACATTTAAATTCTAGATATTGAGTAAAGAGAGAGAGAGAGTTAATCTATCAATTATAAAATGTAAGTAAATCAAGAATGAATTAATTCATAATATATATTCTTTCTTTTTTGTCACTCTTTCATATATACTATAGTCATATCCACATTTTTCAGTATTCTAAAATATTTGCTTCTAGGATTGAGCAATGCTATGAATAAGAACATAACTTAAAACAGTTCTCAACTATGTTTAACTACTAGTGTTCATGTTTTATTTAATGTCACATGACTCTCATCTTTGAAACACAACAATAATAGAAAGCTAGAACTATATACAATATAATAATACTCTACATTACTGTTTGTTTCAACTAAACTTATTAATGACTAACAAATAGCTATCCAGCGAACAAACATTCATAAAAAATATTCTTTTAAATAAAAAATTCAACAAACTCACTTTTAATCAAATAATTTAAATATAAAAATTGTTAAGAAGTAAGTAGGACCACATTAATATACATCGACAGAGTAAAAAGTGGGGTCAAGAGGACCCACAAGCCAGCTGTATCGACATACATTTGCTTATTATTCTCTCTATAATCTCTGACGCTAACTCAAATTTCCACGATCTCCGTTTTCGCGTTTTTCTATGTATTGCGTTTTTAACGTTTCTTTTGACTTTTTTTTTATAAAAAATTTTGTAATGAGATTTGAAGAATTTGAAAATCGGGGACCAATGATTGAAGCGGCGGTCGTGGCCATCATGAATAAATCATACAAATCGGAAATGATTGAAAAGTGACTCTAAATTAAATCAATCCTAACTCTCATGTACCAACCGCCTGTCCATTTTAGGCCCAATAAGTAATTCTTTTGGGCTATTTGTTTTAATTAGCTTTATAAGCCGATTTTCTTGGGCTTGTGTAGCATTTTGTGGTTTTACCGGGTTAATTACTAACTACCCAAAACAACCAATATACCAATTTATTAAACCGGTTTTTGGTTGGTTTTTGATTTGTTTCATCATTATTTGCAGTTTTTTTTATAACTCATGACCTGACTCTCTATCCATGTTGTCTTATTATTGACCCATTTCTTTTTTTTAGAATTTAAAGTTTAATTAGAAAAATATATTGTATTAAAATATATTGCTTAGAGCTCATTATGGAGCTACACCTACAAAAGGAGGGGATCGAACCTCTACCCCCAAATGGTATTAAACCACTGGCCCACAACCATCTTGGCCATTATTTGCAGTTTATGTCAAGACATTCTTATTTTATTATGTTTTTTTTTCTTTTTCTAAGGTAAATTAATGTAGTAACATATGTGGAAAACTATTTAAGTAACTAGCATATAATTTCTAAAAATTAGGTGAATAATATTGGCCCACTTATAAAGCTTCTTTTTTTTTTGTCAAACTTTATTATAGTTGGATCGATAAGCTCCGATCCATAGCCAAAACCCAAATTCTAAACTCCCTTCTTCCTTTTCCTTGCACCTGGAAAGACTCGAACCCGAGTACCTGATGATTTGTAAAGTGGCCACTACCACTGAGCCACCTGTCTTCTTTACATATTATAAAAATTTCTTTTAAATTTTTATTATATATGATCTGACAAACACTAAATATCTATCGGTAAAAATAATAATAATTGGTTAAATATTTCTTTGCAAATAAGAAAATAGTTAAATGTCACAAATAGTAGTACGGATAAGTTAACTGATAACTGGATAATTATCTAACACAATATAGTTATCGGTTAAGTATTTATGCATTAACAGATAAATAAATTGTTAAATGTAAAAAACTGTAATACATATAATAATTTTGTATCACAGTTACATATAATAATTCTAACCGTAAAAAAAGACATCAAATATATTATTTGACAATCATATCTGATAATTATATATTTGATTAACATATATGTTATGCGTTAACATATATATTATTTATCTAATACATAAATTAGCTGTTAATGCATATATTTTTTTTTTGAGTGTTATGAGAAGTTATGCGAAGTCAAAGAATGATAGAAACTATCAGTCAAAAACTACAATACATATAAGACTCTTTGTTGAAGGTTAAAGATAATTTTGTATTGTCGGATATAGTAATAGTTAAATGTTAAACAATTCTAATACATATAATAACTCAGATTTAGTGGTTTAATCACACCTTAATCTCCGTATGACAACTCAAATATAGATAATAATAATATAACTATTTTGGGAGCTTAAATTAGTAGTTAACAAATAAAATAATTGATAACTGAATAATTATCGGATAAAAGAATAGTTATTAGATATTTTTTCTATATTACATAATAGTTATCGAATAAAATAATAGTTATCGGATAAAATAATAGTTATAAGATGAAATAATTATTATCGGGTTATTATCGGAGATTATTTCAAAATCATCATCATCATCTTCTTCATGAGAGCTTAAGCCGACATGCAACAATGTCGGCTGTTGTTAATTTTTTTCCCAATATTTTCTTTTTGATTTTTGATGTTCAAAGGCTCATAGATAGTTGATATTAGCTGGTTAAAAAAAATTATATAGATTAAAGGAGAAGAGAATGTAATGGCAAATGTGAAGAACTTAAGAAATAAATTGATGAAATCAAAGATTATAAAGAAATAACTCTTCTTTATTAGTTTAAGAAAATCCCTCAAAACCTAAACTCTCAAATCTCTTAATCTCATGCCTTATGCCAAACATTGGCATATCTTTATATAGACTAAACTATTTCCTAATTCCAAAAAGGAAACAATTATGTTTTGGATAACTTCCTAAAAACATCTCAATTATGTTTTGATAATTTCCTAAAACATCTCAATTAGTCTACTCTATTAGTTTGCAACTCAAGCTACTAACTTTAAGCTTACTCCAACAATCTCCCCCTTAAACTTGAAATCGATTTTCTCAACATCTTGAACACTAATGAGGTCTCTCATTTCTTTGAACTTGATCCTTCCTAATGCCTTTGTAAGAATGTCCGCTTTTTTCTTTGTTCTGGGAATGTGTTCAACTTCTATTAAACCATCCTCAACACATTCTCTTATGAAGTGATATATTGTGTGAATGTGTTTGCTTATTCCATGAAAAACAGAATTATTGGTCAGAGCAATCGTGGATTTGTTTTCAATTAGGATCTTCACTTGTCCACAAGTATTTCCCATGACTGCACTTAACAAATCTTGTAACCAAATTGCTTGTCTAGCCGCCTCAGTTGCGGCCATAAACTCGGCCTCACAAGAAGACAATGCAACCGTTTCTTGCTTTTGAGAACACCATGTAATCAAACTTTCTTCCAAGTAGAAAATGTGACCGGTTGTACTCTTTGAGTATCTCAAGCATGACTTCAATACAACTCCATGTGACTCTTTCGGACTTCACATATAGCAACTTAGTACTCCTTCTTCTCGTTCGTTGGTACCACTTTCATTCCACTTCCATCTTTTTGTCTCGTCAAAGAAACCATCACGACTCATAGTGATTCTCCGAGTTGGTGGATCAAGTAAATGATATGCTTTAGACCCCCACTCAGTGCCAAGATGAACAAGCATTCGTGAAATCCAACTTTGCTCCCCCCCACAAGTAGCTTGGAATGTGCATATGCTTCATGATGCTCCTAAACATCTCCATAAGTGTTCAATTTCTTCTCTCCACCACTCCGTTTTGTTGTGGAGTATATGGTGCCATTAAATGTCTTTTGATCCTATATTGCTCACAAAACAAATCAAACTCTTTTGTCACAAACTCTCCACCTCTATCTATTCGAAACACTTGTATCTTCTTTTTTGTTTCTAGCTCCACAATCTCCTTAAATTTTTTGAATTTATTGAATGCTTCACCTTTCTCCTTCAATAAACTCGTCCACATATATCGACTTCTATTATCAATAAGCACAAAAAATGTACCTATTACCCATAGCAGATGATGGTGTTATTGGCCCACAAAGATCTCCAGAAATAAGCTTTAGACTCTTATTTGCTCGATATGAGGTACCTTGTGGAAAAAACTTTCTTGTTTATTTTCCAAGTAAGCAAGATCCACAAATTTTCTTGTCAATATTCATCTCTGGAAGACCTTTGACAAAACCTCCATCAACCATGTTTCTCATTGTACCGAGATTCACATGTCTCAATCTCGAATGTCATATACTAGACTCACTTAGTTTAGTTAGATGCAATTGTGTGATATCCTTTATACCCATAAGTACTTTGTATAAGAGATTATTGCTCCCTTTTGCATTAATACTGAGTCTTCCTTCTTGATCATGCATAATTAGGTTATCTCCTCTCAACCTAATGTCACAACCTTCTTTCGTCGCTTATCCAAGACTTATTATGTTGCTCTTCAAATCAGGATTAAAATACACGTCTTCATCTCTTTTTGGTCGCCATTTCCATCAATAAAAGATATTGATCCTTTCCCTTTGATGTCTAAACGAGATTCATCACCAAACCTTACTTTTCTGGTGATGGACTCGTCTAGTCTCGAAAAATACCTCCTTTCTCTGGTAATGTGATTGCTAGCTCCATTGTCAATATACCAAGTGTTTCCCTCCTTATCGTTTGTCTCGAATTTACTTGATACACAATTTTCTTCATTTAGAAACACGATCTCATGTAGAAACAAGTCATCTCCCTCTTATGTTTCTTGTTTCTTTTCATCCTCTTGTGTTTCTTGTAGCTTAAGCAATCGATTCGGACATTTAGAAGAAAATTGTCCGTATTTATCACATCGGTAACAAATTACTTTTGATAAATCAAAATCTCCATTACCTCAACCTTGTCTCCTTCCATGACCACGTCCTCCTCTTCATCTTCCTCTCGATCCTTCACTAGATTCCCTTGTTTGATTTTGTAATTCCAAATACATCAACTATTTTTTGATCTTCTTGAGCTTCTCTTCTTCTTGAATTCTTTCTTCATAGGCTTTTAGACGACCTACAACATCCTCAAAGCTTGTTGTTTTAAGATCCAAGAGTTGCTCAAGAGATGCAACCATAAGGATATATTTCTTTCTAGGAAGACACTTAAGAAACTTCTTCACCAACTTTGTTTCTTCGATTTTTGCTCCAATAGAAGATGATTTAGATGAAATTACCGATAACTTGCTCACAATCTATGATTCGATTTCTTTCATCTTAAGACGGTCAAATTCGGACATCAAGGTTTGTAATCTTGCTTCCATAACACGCTCAGCTCCTAGATTTTGACTTTTGATGGCCTACCACACCTTCTTTGTCGTGTCTAATTCACCAACTTGTCGAATAAGATCCTCCAGTATTGATTGGAACAAGAGTGTCATCGCCATGTTATTCTTCTTTTTATCATCAAATTCTGTCTCAATTACCTCCCATACCTCCTGTACGTTGAGACATACTTTCATCCTCATGGCCCATACAGTATAGTTAGTTGCGGTTAACATCAAACATATTATTGAGGTAGAGCCTCCTCCGCTTTTGTTCTTCATTGCCGGTACTATAGCAGACTTATCTCCCATGACTCCGATTTGTTTATGATTAAACCTCGCGTTTACTGCTCCTTAATGATTAAGTCTCACTCTTAATCGATCAACCTAAGCTATGATACCAATTGTAGAACTTAAGAAATAAATTGATGAAATCAAAGATTGTAAAGAAATAACTCTTCTTTATTAGCTTAGAAAAATCTCTCAAAACATGAACTCTCAAATCGCTTAATCTCATGCCTTATGCGAAACATTGACATCTCTTTATATAGACTAAACTATTTCCTAATTCCAAAATAGAAACAATTATGTTTTGGATAACTTCCTAAAAACATCTCATTTATCTTTTGGATAATTTTCTAACACATCTCAATTAGTCTATGTCTATTAGCTTGCAACTCAAGATACTAACTTCAAGTTTACTCCAACAAAAGGTTGTGTGAGAAGAATAAAGATGAAGAAGAGAGAGCAACGTGAGAGAAGCAGAGGAGATGTGAGAGAATGTTGGTGTATTTTGTGTGTGAGAGAAAATAACATGTTAGCCCAAAAAATAAAGAAAAAAAATAAAGACATGTGAGATAAAAAGAAGAATATGTGGTTCAAAACATAAATGCATGTGGTGAAAAATATAGGAGTAACATAGTCTTAGTGTTATAAACAATAACCTACTAAAAGTAGGTTTTCAATGACCTATATACATAAAAAATTTAATGCTACTCACTGCAATTTCCCTTAATTGTAACCAAATCAAAACCAAATTTCTTGACTGAATTTAATAATATTTGTATTTATTTCTTAATAAAACTGTTTGGTAAATGACATATTTTACTTTTACAAGCAAGGGCGAAGCTAGGATTTAAATTTGTTATGGCAAAAACCTAATTTACTAATAAACTGGGGCATTTTTACAATTTTTTACAAGAAAATTACACTAAATTGTTTTTGATTGTAGTGGCAAGTCCCCTCATTACAAAATGCAATGTAATTTTACTTTAGGCAACGATTAGAAAGTTCTTTTTAACAATGTTTTATAACCCGATCGATATTTATAAGTAATGTTTTGAAAACTGGATCGAACACCAACTCGGCAATATTAGTAGATAGTTGATTGGATCGGTTCAATCGGTTAAACTGGGGTTTCAGTTTTTAATATATATATATATATATATATAAGATATAACTCAAAATAAATTAAAATGAATAATATGATACTTTACCAAGATAATATAACACATTTGAAAATTTTCAAATAATAAATAAGTAAGTAAATTTGATAAGAGAAATAGTAAAAGATACTCCACAAAAGTATTAAATTAATATATTTTTTTGAGAAAAAATATCATTTTATTTTTATTTAATTACATCCATTTTCTTATATATTAATCTTTTTTTGAGTTACTTACCTTCTTTGTTTTGACAACGTAAAATAAAAGATATAAAATAATACATATTAATACATTTATATAAACTATCTATTAATATTATTTTTAATTTATGTACATTAATTACAAACACCATCTCTATTAATTATAAATTATAATCGATGCATTTGGAAAAATACAATAAAAACAGATTTTTATGGTATAAATTTTAGTTTTTAGACTTATAGTTTTATTTTTTTATGAAAAGAAGAAAAATAATAGTCAAATTTTTTTAAGGAAAATATAAATTGTCAGTAAACCAAGTTTTAATATTGATTCGGGTCACCAGTTTTACCGGTTTTTTTTATCAATTTTACGAAAATAACTTAAATCAAGATTTTAATTCAACTCAAACCGGTTTTAATAGCAAATCACGGTTCAACCGGTCAAATCAGCCGGTTCGGATTCGGTTTTCAATACTGTTTATAAGCAAATTCTAAAATTTAACTAACATTAGGCTTCGATAAAGAACACTGCAAAATTAGACATTAACTATTTAGCCAAACTTAATTCCCAACAAAACAACATTAAATTGGGTAATGCCTCTAATCAAATAGTTAAATCTTTCCCACCAAAGTCTAGTTTCAAAGAATTGTAATAATCTCTACATTCTGCTATTATGTGGAGTTTTATGACATTGACTAGGCCTATAAATCAGACTTTTATCTATTTTGACTTCACTTAAGTCTTAAACGGAGTTTAACAGAAACGTGTATGTTTTCTTACTTTACTAACTAACCCAATGTGAATTAATCACTCCTATGTGAATACACGAAAATATATTGTTTTCCATAAATAAAAATAAATTTAAAAAAATAAAAAGGACACGTGAAAGAGATACGGGTGGTTATTAAAGAAATAAACGCTCCTTCGTCAGCTCTCTTTAAATTTATCCCCGGAAAAATCTCAGCTTTTCCTTCCTTTTATGGCTAACATTCCAAAACCGTTCCTTTCTTCTCCTTTGTTTTGTTTCACCTTTGTTTCTCTCGTTAATTCTTTAGCTCTGGCTAAATTTTAAAAGAGTAAGATTGATTTTTCTGAACAAGATGATGTGCCATGGAAGCTCTGATGTTGTTTTAAACAGACGAAGATAGGATTTTCTTACAAAGCTTAGGACCTGCATTTTCTCTGTAATTAGTTGTTTCTTTCTCTTTTGTCTGTTTTTCTTTTTTAATTTCTCTTTTGTTTTTAATTTTTGAATTTTGGGTTGACTTCAGGTTTTTCAAAATGTCGAATCTTCAAGCAAGAACAGGACGAGACCATCAACGTTATGACAACAACGTCCGTCTTGTTTCTGGGTATTAACATCTTTTACATTGCCTTTCACTATCATGTGGTTGACCTTTTATGCTTGATTTTTGTTATGATGTGATGTGATTTTATTGGTTTGGTTTGAGTTTTATGTTTCATTAAATTTCGAGATTTGGTTATCTTAAGACAAAGCCATGATTTGCGTGTTGAATGTGATGACAGATGCATTCCTTATAGACTAGTGAAAGATGAAGAAGAGGACTCAAGTGTTGACTTTGAAAACAAGCTTGAAGTTCTTATGGTTACATCTCCTAATCGTCACGATCTTGTTTTCCCAAAGGTTTTGTCATTTTTCCTTAATTGTTTATTTTGAAGCTTTCGAAACTATATGTAACAGTGAAATTATATGTTTAGGGAGGGTGGGAAGATGATGAGACTGTTCTTGAAGCTGCTTCTCGTGAAGCCATGGAAGAAGCAGGAGTTAAAGGAATAATAAGAGTAAGTTTTCTGCTTAAAATAGATTCTTTGTTGAGAGTTTCTGTATAGATTTTAAGTGTCTTTTGGTGGTTTCTTCTATAGGAAGATCCATTAGGAGTTTGGGAATTTAGAAGCAAGAGTAGCAGTTTGGAAGCTGATTGCTGCTTAGGTGGATGCAAAGGTTATATGTTTGCGTTAGAGGTGAAGGAAGAACTTGAAACATGGCCAGAGCAAGAGAATCGCGAGAGGAGATGGGTAAAAGCACAAATGTTGCCTTTGATTCTGTACATTATAAACAAAAGGAAGTAGATATGTCAAATGATTGACTGATAAGGGTTTGTGTAATTGCACAGCTGAATATTAAAGACGCTTTGGCATTGTGTCGGTATGAATGGATGCAGAGTGCTCTTGAAGTGTTTCTAAGAGTAATGGCAGAAGAAGGAAGCATAAAGGAGGATTCTCTTACCATTTCTAACAATTCAGATCGAGGAGAGCGTCAAATTGATTCTCGGTATTGCTTTGTAGTGAATTAGTTTGTCATTTCTGTAGTAGGCATATCAAATTTCTTCTGTAATGTTGTTATATATAATTGGTACCTTCTTCTGTAAACAAAGTTGAAACATTAGAAGCAAATGATTTCAGACAATGTGACTTGATTGTGTTTCTCAAAAGTAAAAGACAAATACAGAGTGTATTAACTTATAGGATCCATTGTTTGACCAAAAAAATCAAAATAAAGGATTTTAAGGCTGTAATGACTCACAGACCAATGCAACTGAGATTAGTAAAATCTTTTCACAATTGAAAAAGCGTTGGCTTGGAAAATTCTTTCTACACAGGGATGTAGCTAATTGCTTTGAATATGATGACAACATGAAGTATTTTTTGGATTCTATACTGAGCAACACAACTAGTTTTTGAATTGAGGTTGGCAATCCTCTATCTCCATATTCTGCATCTGCCTCTTGTTTGATTTGATTCAGTTATTTTCTTCCCTCTTTGCATTGTCTACTCTTTTGCTTCTCGTGTGAACTGCACAACTCAGTTTGATGCTAATCCTTCTTCTAGGTAAAGTGAAGTATATGTTGAATGTAGAAAGTACTGTTTCTTTGAACTCTTCTTTCCCAACTATCTAAATGAATACCACTGAATTCACCCATGGCTATATCCGATATCTTAAAGAAGTATGCATCCCCTGAAATCTTCAATGATCAACATACTGCGGTTCAGAAACTGCAAAGATGAAAAGAAAAGAAAAGATAAAGTATCAGAGATATAACGGCCAGAGGCCATTGATTTCCTTACCAATAGGAAGCAACGAAATATCAACCTCGAGTTGAATCTCAGCGTCTGAGCCATTCTCTGAAACATGATTGCATTTTCTCGCGAGATCCAGCATTTGAGATGTTGACCGTAGGAATAATCTTATCTGGCCTTAAAAACTGTGTAACGATGAATCAGTTAATGCTAAAAGATGTGTAAATTATCCAGGAAAGACATGGATAGAACAATATCAACATTCCTGGTACATACTTGAACAAACTCACGAAGTTCTGTGAAGCTTGAATGCTCACTATATGGAACGCCTAGAGAGATACATCATTACAGATAGTTAGACAAATTGGTCTCACGAGTCCTTGTCATATCTACTTAGAGCTATGTGCATGACATATCTTTTGAAGCTCATACAGAAAGTGCAATATAAAAATCAAACTCACCATAAATGGTGATTTTCCCCCTTGAAGTTGGTTTTATCAGATCAAGGTGTTCACCTATCTTCTCGGAGTAAGTCCAACCTGAAAACGATCTTTACTTTTCGTACCAATAGTGAAAGAAAAACCGTTTAAGAATTAGAACACTAAGGCAAAGAATTCACCTGTGGGCCTAAATGCCAAAACTGCTCCATAATGTTCCCTATAAACCTTCAAGTGTTCATCGAGTTTCTTCAGAGAAATTATCAGAGAAGAGATAAGATCATAAGAGAGGTTGACATGATAACTATATAACAATACTTGAGATAAGCATCTTGGTTATAAGTAAATACTTCAACTCTTAATGATGACATAGGCAGAACATGAAGACATGTGGCTTTCCCATCTGTACAAAGATTCTTCGAAATATCATCCCAGCCAAAAGATTGCAGTATCCGTCTTCTTGATGCATTTGCAAATATCATAACCTAAAAACTTCACAAAGTTATACCAATCGAAGTCCAGATAAAATGGCTAAAAGGGAAGATAATGTCTCCAGCAATTTATACCCCAAGAGCTTTGGCAATAGCAAGATAAACACATTCTTTTCCAATGCTATAAGAACCAACCACAATCAGAGTCCTTGGTTGCTTCCTGAGGAAATCCTTTGTGATTCTCACAACATAACTCAGCACATCTTCTTTAGATGGGAATCTGACAGAAAAAAAGAGGAAGAATCAAACTCTACAAGCATGCTCTCTTAAATCTATCATAAGTTCTATTATCTGAAATTTGTTAGCTCTCACTTGTATCTCGGATTGCAATACGTTGAATCCAAATACAGAACATGAATTCGTTGATTAAGGAGTAGAGGATGATACTGCATCTGTTTAGAAGCCCTGAAATCTCCAGTGTGCAGATAACATGTTCCATCTAAGAGACGAAAGTGAATAAGAGCAGCACCAGGGCAATGATTAGCTTCAATTAAAGTGACTTTGATCCCATTAATAATGTACTCAACGTCTAGCTCCAAAGGATGAATAAACCTACACGCAGAGAATTCGTCACACAGAAACTAAATACACAATTTGAAGAAGGAAGTTCTTAGACATAGATAGCATCATCAAAGCGCTTACGAGGGATTGACGGAGAGAACAAGTGTGAGAAGACGACTAGTGAGAGAAGAACAGTAAATAGGACCATGAGACCAAGCTTTGGTGAGACCCATGTAATGATCAGCGTGAAAATGAGTAAGGAAATAAGCAGAACATCCTTGAACACAACCATATCGAAAGGCATCCACAGTAAACGGTGTTCCTACAAAATATGAGTGAATTCGACTAAAATAAGAAGACGAATTGAGCATATGAATGCGAAGAAGAAGAAGAAGAAGAGAAATACGTGGAAGTTTCTTATAGAAAGGGCATGGTCTAGGCGAGTCATTGTTAAACGAAGAATCTCTACGTCTCTTTCCAAGAGCATTCATCGTCTTCTTCGCTGAAGTCGAAGCAGGAGAAGGTTTTTGTAAACCCCAACTCTGAAACAAATCAGTTTGTTTCATCTTCTTCGTTGATTCAGGAGAATTCTCTTGTAAACCCCAAATCTGAAACAAGTTCGCTTGTTTCATTTTCTTCTTCTCGGAAGAAGAAACTTTATCAGTCTCTTCATCTTCTTCAACCAAACAAGACCAATCAGAACCAGCCTTGTAAAAATCAGACGCAAAACTCTCTTCTACTTCTTCTTTCTCTTCTTCAACATCGTTGAAAACCGGAAAACCTTCCTCGTCTTCGTCTTCAATTATGTCGTCGTTGAAACGATAACCAAAACAGTCGTCGTCATCTTCATCAGAAAAATCCATTTTGGTTTTTCAATGAAAGTGAAAGGTCAAAAGAGTCAATATTTACCCGCCCACCAAAGGTTGCTTTTTGGCCATTGAGAGTCTCAACGAGAAGAGAGTAAAAATGGTAAAAAGCCCAAAACTAAACGTGAGGAGCAGCATGAAGACAGATTAAAATACCAAAAGGGCCCAACATTTTTATATGATCAAATCTTCTCATTGTCGTCGTCGTCTTCTTCATCTTCCTGTCACCGTCGTTTTTTAGCTTTATCGGCGATCGGGTCTTCCTTACGAAAAATCAAAACTTTTTTGGTTTGTAGAATTTTCAATTTTATAAGGAAAGATCCAATTTTATTTCTTGCTTTTAGTTGAAGCTATTTTGTTTGGTAAAGCTTAAATCTCATCTTCTTACAAAGGAAAAAAAGAAGTTTTTCTTTTGAGGGAAGACTTGCATTTTTGGTTGAAGAAGACTTGAAATTTTGGTTGAGGAAGACTTGCTATCTGAATCTTCTGTTAGAATCGATCTGGATCTGAAGCTCCTCGAAGGTTTTGCTACTTTGCTTTTCAGTTTCCTATTCTAATCGCTGGAAACCCTTGTTGTACCTTTTTTCCAGCTCTGTATTGCCGCAATTTTGGCCATTTGATTTCTGTTTTAATGATTGAACAAAACCCATAAAGTTTTTTTGGGGGTTTCTCTTTGTTGCAATCACCATCAAATAGACCTTCTTAGGTTTTATGCTTCTTCTGTTGCAGATTGTGAAGGGTGAGATTCACATGAGGGCTTGAGCTAGTTGATTACCTCAGGTTTGCAGCTTTAGATGATCCCTATCTGAGCTGTTTATATTCTTTGAATCATGGGAGAGTGGGTCATTGGAGCTTTTATCAACATTTTTGGAAGTGTTGCTATAAATTTCGGCACAAATCTTCTAAAATTGGGACATAATGAGGTCTGCATTTCCCTCATGCACTACTGTTTGGTTACATGTGATCTCGTGATGCTTTTGTTGATTCTGTGTATTGATGATCTATCAGAGAGAAAGGTTAGCTCTACAGGATAATGGCGGAGGAAAGACACCATTAAAGCCGATTATACATTTTCAGACATGGAGAGTTGGTATGCTTTGGTCTTAAACATTTCCCCCCTTTGACGTTTATATAGAGCTAGTTCTGAATCCAATGTTGTTGGAAACTTACAGGAATCCTAGTGTTTCTTCTTGGAAATTGCCTCAATTTCATTTCGTTTGGTTATGCTGCTCAGGTAAAATAATATCGTTTTAGATGTCGATGATTGCATTTTAGTTTCTCTTTGGTTTTCTTACCTTTACGTACTCTCTTTGCAGTCCCTTCTAGCAGCTCTTGGATCCATTCAATTTGTATCTAACATAGCTTTTGCTTATGTTGTATTGAACAAAATGGTCACTGTCAAGTATGTAAACAGCCTCGCTGTAATCTTTAAGATACATTACCTGATTTACTATGTCTAAGCTCTTCTAATACCTTTGGTATGCCTTGGTCTCAGAGTACTCGTTGCTACAGCCTTTATAGTTCTTGGAAACGTTTTCCTTGTAGCATTTGGTAATCATCAGTCACCAGGTAACTACTCTTGAACAGGTAGATTTTAGTCTATTGATTTTTCACAAAGCATAACCTAATGTAAGTCTTTTGTGCTCAGTTTTCACACCCGAACAGTTGGCCGAGAAGTACAGCAATGTGACATTTTTGATCTACTGTGGCATTCTGGTTTTAATAGTAGCCGTAAACCATTTTCTCTATAGGTGAGTCTTGTGTTTTAGATTGACCAAATTTTCAGTGTTTTGGCCTTCCTTCGTGATTTGTTTTAGTCGAAATATTCAGGAAAGGAGAAGTTTTGATATCTATACCTGGACAAGAGATTAGCTCTTATTGGAAAATGCTGCTTCCTTTCTCATATGCAGTGGTTTCCGGTGCTATAGGATCGTGTTCAGTTTTATTCGCCAAGTCGCTGTGAGTTTCTAAATTTTTTTGCTTTACTTCAATAAGCTTTAAAGTCATGCACGTGACTTCAAAGGTGCTAATTAGAGTTTTTTCTTGCAGCTCAAACTTGCTGAGATTGGCTATGTCTAGTAGCTATGAATTGCACAGCTGGTTCACATACTCTATGCTTCTTTTATTTCTTAGTACAGCTGGATTCTGGGTAAAAGTCTTAAAGCCAATGCAATTTTTGATCCTTTGGTGTGCCGCTGAGACAATAAAGTTACTTATGTAAAAATGGTCCTCGTGGTTCTGTTGCAGATGACAAGATTGAATGACGGATTGTCTTTATATGATGCAATCCTCATAGTTCCAATGTTTCAGATTGCTTGGACTTTCTTCTCCATCTGCACAGGATTCATTTACTTTCAAGAGTTTCAGGTTCATCTCTTAACTAAACTGTGATACTTCTCCTCTCTTTTCTTAATCTTCAGGCTAAAACGGAACTAGATGTTTAGTTTCATCATTTTGTACTAGAATTGTGTGGATTTAGGCTTAGATAATTTTCTTATTCCATAAACAGGTTTTCGATGCGCTTAGAACAACAATGTTCATATTAGGAATGATCTGTGTATTCATAGGCATATCCTTGCTAGCACCTGATGATACGAGAGGAAATGAGACAAAAGATAATTCATCATCTCTTGACTCCATTGTGTCCTCGAGCGTGCCAACTGAGGAGGACAGGTAAAAGACGCGATCTCATTACAAGATTTCAGAAGTTTTACATGATCAAGCTGCTATAACCAAATGAATCTTTAATAACAGGTTGATGCCACAATCATCTGAAGAGGGACACAACAAAGACACAAGAGTACTTGTACAAGGAATGTATATGAAAGCAACTGATCTACTCGCCAAGGCAAAGGTAACCACAAACCAGAGTCTTTAAATCAGCTTCAACGTTGAGCATATAGAGCTAACAATTTTTCTTTGTGGTGTGTTGTAGACTGCTTGCTTAGCGGCATTGGGTTTTGGCGAAGACTCTATTAACGCTTCTGCGATTCTAGTGATGCCAATGGTATCTTCAAAGATTACAGGGTTTAGAGGAAATGGACTAGAACGGGCTAAGATTTTGTCCATGAGAGGATCAGGATGGAGCAAACTAGCCATGGAAGAAGAAGGAACAAGAATGCTTGAAAAGACCATGTCTTCAAAGGCTTAAGTAGGTAGTGAAAACAGAGAGTTATGAGATAGAATCTCAGGTACATTGTTCTCTGATCATATGTGTCTTTAGTAGCAAAATTTGTTTTTAGGAAACCATCACACGATTGTGTATTCTTGTAAGACTCAAAATGTATTACATTACATCATTGTATATTCATTTTCTTTTGTTCGAGATCTGTTAAAGCACAGAATGTAAACAAGTTTATATCGAGTTTATTTATATTACAAATCCATAATCTCAAGTGTTACAATTATACAGTCTTGACTCATATATCGAAAATCATAATGCAAAAGAGAAGAAATGAGATTAACGGTAATATAAATCAACATTAATAGTCTACCTTAAGTAAATGTCCTCAAACTTCAGAAACTGGAAAGTAACCGTTGGATTAATTATGAATAAGAAAGGAAACAAAACAGAATACAAATAGCCAAATCTTTGTCTAGATTTCACAATCTTTTAAGTCTCTGAAGGAAATCTGAGATGAATCCAAGGAAAAGATGTGCTGCTTGCAAGTATCTAAGAAGAAAATGTCCAAAAGATTGCATTTTCTCACCTTATTTCCCTCCAAATGATCCTGAAAAATTTGCATGTATCCACAGAATCTTTGGTGCAGGAAATGTTTCCAAAATGCTTCAGGTATGTATCACATCTTTATGTTAATATATCTTCTGCAAATCCACATCTACGATCACATTATGTCTTAAATCTGATCTTATAAGTTATAAACAATCATTCATTGTCGGTTCTGGTTATGTTGTGACAGCAACTTTCTGATCACAAAAGAGCTGAAGCAGTTGAATCATTGTGCTTTAAAGCAAAATGCAGAGTAGAAGATCCTGTTTATGGTTGTGTTGGGATTATTCATTTACTGCAAACTCAAATTGAGAGAACTCAGAATCAATTGGCAAAAACTCAAGCTGAGATTGCTGTTGCTCAAACCAGTCATTGCCAAACTCAAAATTTTGACTTTATGTAATATCTGAGTTTCATCAGGAATTTCTGAATTATATATTTACTGCATTTTTGTTTCTGATTGCGTCTACTTGTACCAATAGTGAGACCTGTTATAAGTCTTTTATAAAACACAGAATATAAACAAGTTTGAATCGAGTTTATTATTATTACAAATCCATAACTCAAGGCTACAAATGTACTGTCTTGACCGATATTTTGATAATCATGATGTAAAAAAAGATGAAAAAAAACATAAAGAAGTTGACTTCACAAGTTTAAAATCACTTCCAGTTGTTGGCAACAATGTCAGCCAAATCAACAACTCTCTGTGAGTAACCCCATTCATTATCATACCAAGCAATGACCTTAACCATATCATCTCCCATAACCATAGTGAGTGATGAATCAATGGTTGTAGAGAAATCTGAACATCTGAAATCAACAGACACAAGTGGCTCATCACAGACTTCGAGAATACCTTTAAGTTCTTTCTCAGCAGAATCTCTGAAAGCTGCGTTAACTTCCTCAGCAAATGTTTTCTTTTCGACTTGAACAACGAGATCAACAACTGATACGTTTGGTGTTGGTACTCGGAGAGCAATTCCATTGAGTTTTCCTTTGAGGTTAGGAAGCACAAGAGCCACAGCTTTAGCTGCTCCTGTTGATGTTGGAACAATGTTTAAAGCAGCTGCTCTTGCTCTCCTTAAATCACGGTGGCTCGCATCTAGTAACCTCTGGTCACCAGTGTAAGAATGAGTAGTCGTCATTGTACCCTTAATGATACCTGCAACACGTTACATACAAAATACATTATAAAACCGTTTAACTGATCGTAAAGGACAAAAGAAGAACTGTTGTATACCGAATTTCTGGTCGAGAATTTTGACAAAAGGAGCAAGACAGTTAGTAGTGCAAGATGCATTGCTGATGATTGGTTCATCTGGATTGTAAGCATCAGCATTGACACCAACGACATAAGTTGGAATATCTCCTTTGCCTGGAGCTGTGATGATAACCTTCTTGGCTCCAGCTTCAATGTGTTTCCCTGCACCTTCTCTATCAACAAACACTCCGGTTCCTTCGATGACAATGTCAATTCCCAACTCCCTATGAAATCATACCAAATTCATAAGCATATCTTGGTATTTCTAATAAAGAGAGATCAATCTCAGACACAAGGGACTTACTTCCAGGGGAGAAGAGACGGGTTGCGGTTAGACACAACCTGAATGATCTTTCCATCAACAGAAAGAGCTGCATCACCAGAAGGTTTCACATCGGCATCAAAGATTCCGAGAGTAGAATCGTATTTAAGGAGATGTGAAGCCTGCTTGACACCACCAGTGTCATTGATGGCAATGACATCAAGAGGAGAATCCTTGCGTCCATGCCAACACCTCAAGAAGTTCCTTCCAATACGACCAAACCCGTTAATGGCCACCTTAAGCTTGGCCTCAGTCACACCTTTCCTGTATCCACCACTGCTTCCCATCTGACACACACACAGAACCAACTTTATACTTTACTAAACCGAAACCGATACAAACGACCAACGTCTGATCACAGAACTTATCCGATTGATCAATGTACATAGTTATTTCTGAATTCTTACAAACATAGTCATTTAGTTGATGATCAGAGCACCAATGAAGATTGATCATAATACAGAACATGAGAGTTACAGATAGTGTGGGAGGAAAAAGGATAACTCACTGCACAAGTCTGGAAAGTGACGACGGAGACAAACTCATCGGAAGAAAGTTTCTTGCCGAAGGGAAGAGAAGCAGAGGAGCTCCTTAATCCTGAGAATTCAGTGAATCCCTGAAAGCAAATTATAACATTTACTTAACTTGAGTACGCGAGACCATAGGAAAAAGGAAGAGGAAGAAGAGAAAGGTACCTGAAGAGATGGTTTGGTCACAGAGAAAGCAGCTGAAGCCATGATGACCAGAAAGCATACAAGTTAAGTTTGTAGCAGCAGTGAGCAAAAGAGAATGGAGAAGCAGAGAGTGATAATATAGGATAAATAATTGATGACTTGGAGGAAATAAGGATTAGATTCTGGATAGCTTTGTAACTCATTTCTATGGTTGTAGTTTTATTACTCTCTTGTCTCTTCACGTTTCTATGATCACACATTCAAAATGTCTCTCCTTCACATCATTCTTGATTTTGGGCTTTCTCACTTGGGCTTATTCATCGTATAAGTGAGTGGTCATGGTTATATAAGGATAAGGCTCGTCTTCATTTGTCTGCCTTTCATAGTTCAGACTTTTAGAGCAGAGGTCTTTTGATTCTATTACGAACATAATGATTGTGAACCATACATAATTACTACATCTATTGTCTTGTCCGAAACAAAGAAAAGGACCCTTCGTATATATCACACACAATCTGCCAGACTAGACCATTTGCTCAATTACATCTACAGTATCAATTGTAATGGACAAGGCGAGAGAGAAACGGAAATATTGGCCAAAGATTACAGAAGGCTGATATTGATAAACATGAAGAAATTCTTATCCATGCAAGACAATAATGTTGTCAACCTGATTGTTTATCAATTGGACAGAGAGTCCTTAGCCATGTATTGTTGTCAATTAGCCATGTGTTAATAATGTTGCTAATGACTGAAATCGCAATCATACCCGTATAGTGTCTGAAGTATTCTAAACGATAAAACAGACATCAGAGACAAAGCTAATAACAACTAACAAAGAGAGCTAAACATTCTAGGCAATTGGAGGCTGACAAATTACTCTATTAACAACTAACTTCATAGAATCGTATCGCGAGGACTTAAACACATGCTAATGTTAATCAAACTCTACTTCAAGTTCTCTGCATCTCTTGCTCTCTGTTTAAAATTATCTGCCCATATGTTTTATTCAAATCAAAAGCTAAAGCTAGCAAGCTAACATCAAAGGATCATTTATCAACAACAGCAAAAAAGAGTCTTTACATCCCTAAGGCCAATTGCTGACAAAGATCTAGAAACC
The DNA here is from genome assembly GCA_900406405.1 of Lepidium africanum. Lineage (NCBI taxonomy): Eukaryota > Viridiplantae > Streptophyta > Magnoliopsida > Brassicales > Brassicaceae > Lepidium > Lepidium africanum. Next base: position 42,895 of record OVAX01001041.1, read on the forward strand.
ATAATCAAACCCTGAGAATCTGCAGCTTATTAGAGAAGGCAATGGCAACCCAATCAGGCTGAGAAGATGACCATTGCAGCTGTTCAACCTCAGCACCGGCCGTGTAAGCTAGAATCGGATCCAAACCACCTTCAACAGGTTGTCCCACTGAAGAGATATCCCAAATCAACGCCTGAGAATCATCTCCAGCAGTGCAGATGTGAGAGGAGCTATGAGGAGCCCAAGCTATGGCATTGACACTAGCTTGATGTCGTTGAAGCTCCACCACAGGAAAAGCCGGAAACCGAATGTCAAGCACCAAAATCTTGGCACTACCCATGACCACAGTAGCCATATACCTTGGATCCTGCTTGTTCCAACTTAGTCGTACCAAAGGCGTACTTGGCTCACCACTCTCGTAGATAATCGTCGAATGCTCCTTATCACGGAGATCGAATACTCTAACGGATCCATCTTCTGAAACAGAGGCAAAAACTCCAACTCCACCCCAAGCAATGTCGTAAACCTCTTTATCATGAGCAATAAGCTGAGTATCAACAACTTCACGCTCTATATCCCAAATAGTACAAGTTGTATCAATACTAGAGGTTCCAATTCGTCTAGGCTCAGCTTCATTCCAATCAAAAGAAGTAAGTGGACCACTAAACCCACTATTCTTATCACTAATAAGACAAGACTTGAGTTCAACACGAGATTCATCATCAGAGATTCTCCATAGCCGAAGAGAATCGCTTGAAGTAGCGAATAGATCAGGTCTTTGACATTCTTTATCGGGGATGAAACTGGTTCTCGTTGGTGGGTAAGGATGTTCAAAGCAGAGATTAGGATCTGATCGAATCTCACCATTTGATTCATCAAGCTGCACAATCTCAACACGATTCGGATATTGCTCGATAAGACTAGAGACTGCGAGTCGATACTTCTTATCTCGACGAATGCTCCAATTCATGGCATAGATCTGCCACGGTGCTTCGTAGGTGTAAATCTCCGATCTCTTCGATTGTTCATCGTATCCATCTTGAATTGCATCGCTGCTCGTAACCATCTCTGCATTTATCAACACAAACCCTAAATTCCTCTTCTTCCTCTTCTAATGGATAATACAAACTAATTTTTTCTGATTTACGTTTACTTGCGACAACGGTTAAATGCGGTTCAATTGAAACATTCGGCTATTATGATTTAAATGCCATAACCGAACCGGTTACCATAAATTCGGTTATTATGATTTTAGTGTCCAAACCGAACCGGTTATCACAAAATTTCGCTTCATCAACATTCATCCACACACGATCAATCTGAGAGAGAGTGAGTTGGGAGATAATCGTTCAACAATGGCGGCTTCGTCGCCGTCTTCACCACCAAATCTCCTCACTCCTCCACCATTCCGATCACCAGAAGCTTCTTACTATCTCCGAACTTGTTCAAATTTCTGTCAATTGAAACAAATTCACTCCAAAATCATCAAACACAATCTAACGAACGATCAGTTACTTGTTCGTCAGCTCATAAGTATTTCTTCTTCCTTCGGAGAAACCCAATACGCTTCTCTCGTTTTCCGTCAACTTGAATCTCCCACTACTTTTACTTGGAACCTTATGATAAGATCTCTCTCACTCAATCACAAGCCTCGTGAAGCTCTTCTCTTCTTTATCCTCATGCTCTCTCATCAATCTCACCTTGATAAATTCACTTTCCCTTTTGTTATTAAAGCTTGTCTCTCTTCTTCTTCTCTTCTTTTAGCTACCCAAGTCCATGGTTTAGCTATCAAAGCTGGCTTATACTCTGATGTTTTCTTTCAAAACACTCTCATGGATCTTTACTTCAAGTGCGGAAAACCAGATTGGGGACGTAAGGTGTTTGATAAAATGCTTAGCCGAACCATTGTTTCATGGACTACTATGCTTTATGGTCTTGTCTCCAATTCTCAATTAGATTCTGCAGAAATCATATTCAACCAAATGCCAATAAGAAACGTTGTCTCATGGACTGCAATGATCACTGCTTATGTTAAGAATCGCAGACCCGATGAAGCATTTCAGCTCTTTAGGAGAATGCAGGTTGATAATGTCAAGCCTAATGAGTTTACTATAGTTAATTTGTTGCAAGCCTCTACTCAGCTTGGAAGCTTGTCTATGGGAAGATGGGTTCATGACTACGCTCATAAAAACTGTTTCCCTCTTGATTGTTTCCTTGGAACTGCTTTGATTGATATGTATAGCAAATGTGGAACCTTGGAGGACGCAAGGGAAGTCTTTGATGCGATGCAGAGTAAGAGTTTAGCGACATGGAATTCAATGATCACTAGCTTAGGGGTACATGGATGTGGTGAAGAAGCTTTGGATCTGTTTGAAGAAATGGAAGAAGAAGCAAGTGTAGATCCAGATGCTATCACTTTTGTTGGTGTCTTATCAGCTTGTGCAAACACTAAAAATGTGAAAGATGGTTTGAGATACTTCGTACGTATGATCCATGTTTATGGTATCACACCGATTCAAGAACATAAGGCTTGTATGATCCAATTGTTGGAGCAAGTCCTCGAAGAAGAGGGCATGGTTGATTTCATGGATTCTGCTTCAAGCCTCAATACTTCATCTGACATTAAAGATACTGATCAAATGAATGCAAAGCACGAAACTTCGATTAACCATCAAGTTATGTTCTCCAAGTGTGATACCGGCCGATTTTGAAGGTTCAGTGTCTCTTTACATATATTTTTTCTTCTTCTAGTAAAAAGATTCATTGATCATCTGTGTAAACTGTACAAGAAAAATTCTCACAAGAGTAGTGTAGTGACAAGTACTTGTAAACAGAATGAAGTTTAGATTTTTTTAAGCAATGAATATAGTGAATTCGATTTGACAGTTATCGAGCTTGATTCATTGTGTTGTAGAACGTAGCGTAAATAATGGCCTCTTGATTATGTGTTGGATATATAAACGTTGAAGAATACTTTTATTAAAAGAATAGTAGAAGCAACTGGAAACAAAAATGCAGAGCAGATTTATTATAGAAATTATAGATTGAAGTGAGGTTTACATAAAATCAAAATTTTGAGTTTGGCTATGATTGGTTTGAGCAACAGCAATCTCAGCTTGAGTTTTGGCTAATTGATCCTGAGTTTTCTGAATTTGAGTTTGCAGTAAGTGAATAATCCCAACACACCCATAAACAGGATCTTCCACTCTGCATTTTGCTTCAAAGCACAAAGATTCCACTGCTTCAGCTCTTTTCTGATCAGGAAGTTGCTGTTAAATGATCACCAAAATCAAACATGAATGGTTGCTTTAAGATCAGATTTAAGAACTAATGTGATCTTTGATGTGGGATTTTAGAGAATATAAGATACACATAGATGTGATACATACCTGAAGCATTTTGGAAACATTTCCTGCACCATAGATTCTGTGGATACATGCAAATCTTTCAGGATTATTTGGAGGAAAATAAGGTGAAAAAATGCAATCTTTTGGACATCTTCTTCTTAGATATTTGCAAGCAGCACATCTTTTCGCTGGATTCATCTCAGATTTCCCTCGGAGAATAAAAAGAAAGAACACAAAAGATTATGAAATCTAGAGAAAGATTTGCTTATTTGTATTCTGGTTTGTTTCCTTTCTTTTTCATAATTAATCCAACGGCTACTTTCCAGTTTCTGAATTCTGAGGACATTTACTTAAGGTAAGATTATTAATGTTGATGTTCATTGTGACTAATGAGAATAATATTACCGTTAGTTATAGTGTTAAGTCAATATTGATGTTGTGTAAATTCTCAAGCTCAATTTATATATGTTTGACGTTGCAATTAGATATGACTTAAAAGAAGAGTCTCGAGCTCAATTTTTCTCATATATTTCACACCTTGTTACAGAAAAACTTACAGAGATAACATGAAAAAGGAAGATGATAAAATGAAGACAAAGTATAACAAACAAAAGTCCACCAAACTTCAAGTCCTTCAGATCTTAAACCACATTTTATCCCATTTAATCTGAATCTTCATACACTTCATCATCGGATAATTCATCGAACGTCCTCATATCAAGCTGGTACCGCAACAATCCACCGATTCCGCCAAAACCTCTGCAAAACTGTGATCCTTCTTGAGACTTGTTAGTCACAAATTCAAGAGTACAACCAAAACGTTTGTACTCATTAGCAAACCATTCAAGCAGAGGCATCTTATCCACAACTTCTAACTCTGCATTGGTAGCTGCATCATGGAAGTTGCTTTGATTGTTTTCTTGATCCTTTCCCAAATGCTTAATCACGATTTCCCCGGTCGTGTTGTTCTTCAACTCATACCTATTGACATCCAGATTCTCCCACACTATAAGAGTTTCAACAGCACCCATTTCTAGAGCCTTTAAAGTATCATCAACACCAAAAACATATTTCCCTGTGTCTTGACTAATCTCCTCAAAGTACTTCCCAATCAATTTCTTTTCCTGTATGAACTTTACATTAGCTAAAATCTCAGCAGACAGCTCAATTGCTTGGTTAAAGCCATTCTCTCCTCCGTAAGAAACATCAACCACATTCAATATCTTAGCTTGAAGACGAGGATCAAACAGTTCAGATTGACTTAACTCGGTCTTGAAATCCGCTGAACCAGCAAGTATAAGACCAGAGACATTAGGCTGGCTAGTGGCTGGATTTATGAAAAACTGAGTAGCAAGCTCTGCTGTTTTCCTCACATAGTTATGTCTCTTCTCCATCCTAAGACGAGCAAACCGAAGTGCAGATTGTCCTCCTCTTCCATGCTTTTTAGGAAGATCAACAGTGAATTTGTGAAGAACCTCTCTTGTATTCCCACTCAAAGTACCAAACAAAGTTCCATTTCCATCCATAACAATGAAACCAAACTTATCATCAGACTCTAAAAGCTCATTTAAAGGCTCTGTATGAAACTTATTGTCACATAAGTACAATGAAGCATTGATAGGTTTAAAAGGCTCGAAATCAATCGTCACTTTCTTCTCTTTACCATCATCTGTTATAATTGTTCCAGTATACAGAACAAGACCATTGGGAGGAACTTTGTTGTAAAGCTTCAATCTCTGTTGAGCAGAAGTAATAGCAGATAAAACAGATTGACGGTTTACTCGACTCTTGATGTTTGAGGCAGTTCCATATTCATCAGCAAGCATCTTAGTGACACGAGCTACTTGATCTCGTGGAGGCATTATAAGAGAGATCATACTTGTTCCATTACCTCTTGTGGTTTCAAGTCCCTTAATTAGCTTCTTAATCTTCCATATCTCAATGTTCTTATCAGACTCTTGGTCTGCCATTTTCTTTCCCTTCAAGCTTAAGATAGGCCACTGTAACCAAAGAATGACCTGATATGAAGATCAAAACGAAACAAAATCGAAAATTTAGGACTAAGCAGCAGTTTCTGTTCATCTTTGAACAGCTTAAAATTAACTAAACGGTTTCAACTGATCTAAGCAACACCGAGATCAAAATTGTAGGTAAAAATCAAAACTTTAACATGAACATATTGATTCGATACAAAGTGAGATCGAAAACGCGCAGATTCACGTACATGTGTGGATGTGTGTCTCTCTTCTCAGCGATTCTAGCGACTTCTCGACCCAGAAATTACTCACCTTTAGGGGTTTTTTGTTTCTTCGGATTTAACTGCTCCTTTCAACAAACACGTGAGTCTCACGTGAAGTTCTGATGTACTATTTGAGTTGAAAAAAAGATTTATCTTTTTACGCGGGACAACATCAACCCAACAATATATATAAAAATGATGATTAATCTGCCTAATTATTTTTGTATTATATATAGTTAATAATATTCTTGAAATACTTGATCAAAGTTTAAGAATTTTTTTAAAATATATATTTTGTTTGTTTGAGTGTTCTTTTATTAAAATAAAAATAAAAATATTACAATGAAAATACAACATAAGAATAAACATAAAACTACTATAGAGTAATATATCGTAAGACTATATAGTAGATTTATAATTCCATTTTGAGGAAGTCGTTTTCGTTTTTTGATTTAATAAATTAAAAGGAAAAATGGTTATTAGCTCAGTAAATACTTGTTTAAATAAGAAATGTGTCTTAAGATATATTTGGTATAGATTAACCATACAAATAATGAAGACATTTTAGAGACTAATCTAGCTTATCTTTAATCTTTGAAAAAGTCATAAATTTCAAATAGTAATCTTCGTATAAATCGATATGAGTGTTTGTTAATCAACATTTTCCAATTAGCGATTGGATTAACAAAGCATGATCCATAATATATATAAAAAGTCTAAGTGTATCACATAGGTCATATATCTATTTCAAACTTTGTTGGAAAAGATTCTATAAATGGACATCAACCATTTAACCAAACTTAATTCACCTAATTGTTAATAAACATTAGAATTATATCTTACAAATATGTGTTGAAGTTGAAGGTTCTTGAGTGGGATGTTTGCAGAAAACAATAAGGAAAACCAGAGGAATAAAGGGAAAGATATAATGTATATCACATGCGCATGCGACATTGATTTTGAGTAGAAAGAACCGATATGGACGGTGAAGTACTCAACCCTATAACTCTATTCTTCTTGTCGGAAAATAAAATGTATATATATATATATATATATATACATGCACCCTCGAAATTTTACAATAGCTTCCTAACATTGTTATGAGTAATAAATGTAAAACTATTATACTCTCTCCGTTATAGAAAGTTTAATTTTTTGGAATAATGCACATAAATTAAGAAACCCACTAATTCTTAATTATTTTATCTTTTTCTTTATTTTAATTAATAGGATGTCTAAAATTAATAAAAAAACAGTACTTTAAATTAATATGTCCAGACTTCTATTGGTCAATTCTCTATAAGTTCTTTATTTGGGTATTAATGAGCATTGTAAACATAAATATAATTAATAAAATACAGAAAATCAATCTTTTAGAAACAAAGAAAAAACTCTAGAAAATCAATGTTTGTGTAACCGAGGGAGAAATCTTTAGCCTAACATACATAGAACCTTTTATAGTAGTTCTATCTGTCAAAAAGTATATTAAGTTGTGTATCATAAAAACATGATACAGAATTATATATTTATTGTATTTTTGTGTGGTGTGGATAAAATTATTGGTTGTGAAGTTATTTTTTCTATATCAACAATAATAATATAAACGATTCCGACTAACTTTACATATATTGATTTTTTGATTATTTATATATTATGTTAAAGTCTAGATTTAAAAGATTATGATCCCTAAAAGAAATTCTACATTATTCAAATAAATCTAAAGCCGGATAATTTAGACGTAATACTTCATTTTTGGAATGAAAATCGAACTTAAACCTCAGTAAATTAACAACTTACTTAACACCTAAATTGTCTTCTTTTTATCTTGTCATTTTTTATCGTCAAAACTCGATTCATAACTCAAATTCTCCCATAAAACCCAAATATAGTGATTACATAATTCACATGATGAAACCTCGGTAAGAAAGATTGCAGAGGTTGATTAAACCACTTGATCAAAAGTAGTTCTCATTGATTATGAAAAATATTTTAAAAATTTGCAGCAATGATTTACTAGTTGCTAAAATTAATTTGATGAGTTGTAATAGTAGATGTGTGTATATATTTATATACTATATTGTATGATAATGTATTATATAAAAAAACCTATGTTATAGTCTTTCCGTTTATGATTGTTTTTTCGTTTCAAAATAAATGTTGTTTTAGATTACGATGTAACTTTTATCATAAATTGTCTAATTTAACCTCATTATTAATTAATAAAAGAAAAAGAATGTTAAGAGTCAACTATTTATCAAAGATATAATAGAATTTTAATATATTTTCTTAATTTGTGTGAAAAATGTTAGAACAACATTTACTGTGAAAGAGATGGCATAGTTATTAAAAGTTAACGTAGCTATAAAACTATAGAAGAGAAAAATAATTATTGGTTGGTTCTAGTTTTAAGGCACGCACTCGTAGACAATTTTATAAAGACTTCTTTTTGTTCGTAGCTTTTTAAGGAAATTCAAAGTCCTACCTTAATATTTTCGTGAATGGGTTGAACTCTGGTAAAGTGCTAACTTTGTCTCAGGTTCAGCTACACTCGATGACCAGATGAAAACCCCTCAAATACCTTACACGGTGTGCTTTAGTTTCGAAAGAAATTCAATTTCGAATAGAGTACTATTTTTGTTCCAAATGTCCCAAATTTTCATATTAATCAATTAGAAATTCTCAAAAACTTTTGGACAAAGTGAGGTTATAAAAAATAATATATATAATAGATATGATTCCAAGTAAACTCGTAACTCTACAAAATAAAGTTTAAATTTTAAGTTATAATCTTATAGATCAGATCTTATTGATACAATTGATTAACAATAAATGAGATAATTCACTAGAAGAAACTTTTAGTATTAGATAATTTTCCAAGCATTATCAAACCACTGGAATCGCAATCATAAATCATAACTCTTAGATTATTTTTTCAAAGAAAAAAAGCTGACACAATAGCCTTTACCTTCTCACATCCACAAAAAGTTGCAGAAGGGAAGCAAAAAGAAACATCATGATCTCCCAAAACACATACAAACTAAAAAGCAAATATACATAAAAACATCGATATCTAGCGAAAAGATCAAATTATAAACCGAAATATTTCAATATTTTCGGATAATATGTTAATCCTAAATTTAGATTTTCAGGGTCTTTTAATGGCAAATCTTGTCATGAGAGGAAGCAATAGATCTCTTCTGATAGTAATCACCAATATTAATTCTTTCTCAAGCAATAACCAATGCTTGAAGGAACCAAAGGTCCTTGTGTTTTCCCATACGAGTTCCAACACAAAGCTTGTTGTTGTTGATGAGTTTGTAACCCTCTGATTTCTCCAGAAGGTCTTAGCCTTATATCCATAAGATCCACGTCCATGCATGGCTTGTTGTTGCTGCATGCGATATGTACCGGCTGCGACGTGAAAGTACCGACAATGTTGTTGTATTTAATGTTGGAAATCGACACTGCACTGGTCTGATTCTTACACTTAGACTTGTCGCAGTAATATTGGTCTATTACTATTGGTGTTTGTACGTCTGTTACTTGTATGTTCGAAAATGTTAGATTCTTCACCACCCCTTTTCCTCCCTGAATTCAGCCAAAAAATTTACAATGTAAATTAAAAGTAATCCGAATTAAACCATACACAAATGTGAGACATGTAAAATGTTTATGTAATGCAATAAATACACACTAAACAAACAAATATTTATTACAGATGAATTTCTGACATATTTTTCCGTCAGAATCTATTTTCTTGTAGTAGAAACAAATTTTTAATGAAACATCACATTTCTATCTTTTGATTTTATATCTATTTCAATTCACTAAAAAGAAAACCAAAATTTGGAAAAATTTATATGGAATTTAATTATCTTTTACAGACCATCACGACGAATTCTAAGCAGAAATAGACTATCAGAAGTAGACATGTAGGAAAGATGGACACAAATATATAAGCTATAATGCAGTTTCTATATGAACCTGCCAAGTCTTGATTCGAACACCAGAAAGAGTGTTCTGTAGAGAGACATCTTCTACAATGATATCAGAAACATATGCAAGACTCTTGTCTTTCCCTAGTCCACCTATGCTGTTATCAGAAATCAATTCAAATAACCCAAAAAGAATTCAGTAAGAAAATGAAATAAGTATAATATAGTGAAAATATTGAATGAATGTAAATTATGTATACCTGATTCCATGGCCAGGGCCACAATTTATATGGTGAATATGTATATTGGAGGAGCCTGTTTGAATCGATACACAGTCATCTCCTATATACAGAAACAAGATTAAGATATTAATTTTAGGATTTGATTATTACAGAATACTAAAAGTTATTATAATATGATTTCTGTTTTTTTATTCAAAATTTAGATTCCCTGGTCCTCGTATTTTCTCTTAATTTTTACATAGTTGAACATTAATTAGCAATAATTTAAGGAAAAGATTGCTTTTTCATTCTGCATGCTTGCTTGTTTGCATAAAGTTAGTTTGATGACAGTTATACCGTTATAAGTGTGTGTTTTTTAATTAAGCCAATGATGTCTTTTCCTGTTTTATGACTTTATTAATTAACACTTTTAGAAAACTACATTATCTATTTCGTCCTAATATTTTCTAATTTTGGGTGTCTACACAACGTGACAACCACTAATTATGTTCAATTATATCTATATATTTTATAATTTTTTTTAATAATATATTTTTAATCATCCTGGTGATCCGAGTTCTTACTACCCAAATAATTTCAAGTCCACTTAGCCAAGAAATGGTACATAAAGTTTAGAGAAAACATTGAACTTTAAACCTATGCGAGTTACGCTTTGAGGTTCCAATCATAATACCAATTACCATCTCTTGGTTAATATAGTTTTTGAAAACCTTTTTTATATAAAGTTGTACTAATTTAATCTGGCTAATTATATTAGTATATATATAGAGTCATAATCATATGAAAAAAATCTGAACTCATATAACGAAAACTATATAGTTGTTTTATAAAGGAAATAAATGAAATTAAAAGTAAGAGGAATATGAATTACCGCAAGCGATATTAGAGTGTTGAATCTCAACGTTACTTGTTCTCTGGAGATGAATACCGTCAGTATTAGGGCTATTCGCCGGCGAAGAGATCGTAATGTTAATGACTTTGACTCCGTCTGAATCATCGAACTTCAAGTGACACAATGGACTATTTATGATGCTTATGTCACGCACCGTCACGTTTTCACTTCTATAAAACCTAAGTGCCTATATATGAATAATTCATATATAAACCATCAAAAGAATTTACGAACTTGAAGTTAAAGGTTAACATTTTTAGTAAAAATAGACTTTTATACCGTTGGTTTCATTGGAATGTAGTTCTTTGTCCTCTGAAAAAAGGAAACAAACCACAAATAAATATAAAATATCAAAAGAAATTTCAAAACAGTATTAAAAGAAACGTTTATAAAAAATATTAAATTATTTATCATTTTAAATATATAAAATCTTGATAATGAGAATATATTTGCCGTCAAGTATTTAAATGTCATTTTGGTTTTCTACGTAATATTGTTAAGGGTTTAAAGAAAACTTTTTGAACTGTAGATCACATTTTGTCGATCGATCCAATTGTTGACAAAAAAAATTACAATATTTAATCTTTAGTAAATAAAAAAGAATTGACCAAACCTGAGTTTGATAAGTGTTTAAGTTCCACTTCCACCAGTTAGAGCCACGACCATTAAGAGTTCCTAAACCTTGAATGGTGACGTGGCTTACTAATTTGAAGTTGAGCCATTGAAACAAGCTTGACTTAGGCCATGAACCGATGGTCTCCGGAGCGACTATGGTTCCTTCTATTTGAACAACCGTCTCGTCCTTGCACGGCCCTTGCAGCGTCACTGGCTTCACCATAAACACTTTCCCAATTGGAATCATCACTTTTCCTCCAGCCACTTGACAAGCCGCTTTCCACGCTCCGACCAAAGCCTACAAACGTCTCGATTAATTAAAATATATTGTTTTACGCAAATGGAAATAGCCCAAAAACGAAAATCTTTTTAATAATACTATGAATTTGGTTCAACAGACATCATGAATTCTAAGTTAAGTTGCGGAACTATTTTTCTCAGCTGATTTTCGGGCTAAGAAGTTATGAGATCCGACAAATCCTAGAGCCAGAGAGAGCCATGTGAAACCTTCGTTTCCACATGAATATGATTTAGTTTTTAGGAAGGTTTGAACTGAAAGAAGCGTAGTTAATACAATTTCAGGTCTCACTTACTCTACCACTAGATTGTGCCCGTGTGGGCAAAAAAAAGATTCATCATTTCTTTCTTATATATGAATTATGTTTCTGCGTACCTTTGAGTCGTCGGAGACTCCATCTCCTTTGGCACCGAAGGAGAGAATGTCGAAAACGCCATCGTGAGTGGACGGGTAAGGTGAAGGAGCCGGAGAGCTGGTAGGGGTAAATTTGGAATGAGGACGGTGCTTGGGTTTCAGCTTCTTGACGTGATGTTTACGGGCGTCGACGGAGATGGTAGAGATAGTGGCGACTACGATAATGACACCGAACAACATAGCTAAAAGTGGCCAACTCTTTAGTGACTTCATATTTTCTTTTAGTTTTTAGTTAAGTTTTAATTCTGTTTGTTGGTGAATATTGTGAAAGGTTGTTGATTGATCGATGGTTTATATAGCAATAGTTTGTCAAAGTGGCCTTTTATCTTGTATTATTTTCGAAAATGCCCTTTCCACTCCAACTCCAAGAATGGAAATATAAGTTTTTGTAAGTTGTATTAGAAAGAGTACATAAGATAAGCGTATAAACTCAGGACAATGATCGTTTAATTGTTAGTGAAATATAATGTATTAACATATTTATACATGGTATAAATATTCTAAAGATATTGGGCATGTTCTTTGATAAGTCGCTCTGTGAACAAAAATTTACTCCTAATCAAGACAAAAATAATCACTACAAGAAAACATGCATTTAGCGACTGAATATTGTGACTGAAAAATTCAGTCGCTAAAGTTGAGACTGATTTGAGACTGATTTGCGACTTACAAAAATCAGTCGCTAATTAGTCGCAAATTCGTGACTAATACATTTAGCCGCAATTCAGTCGCTAATTAGCGACTAATCTGTGACTGATCTGAGACTAACTGCATCAGTCGCTTATCAGTCGCTAATTAGCGACTGATCTGCGACTGATATGGGACAATCCAATCAGTCGCTAAAATCAGTCGCAAATCAGTCCCAATGTGTTAGGTAGACACGTTTTAGGTGTTTTTTACCTAACTGTAGGGACTAAATTTTCAGTCGCAAAAATCAGTCGCTAATCAGTCTCAAATCAGTGACAAATGAATTCTAT
>OVAX01001042.1:0-55797 GCA_900406405.1 Lepidium africanum
ATTTCTCTAGAGAAGAAGAGGGGAAATCGAAGAAGAAGACTGGGAATCGAAGAAGAAGAGTAGGAATCGATTCAGTCTCAATCGGCCCAATGGAGGACATCCACGTGTCCTTGTGGATACGCATCTTCTGTATCCAATTTAAGACACGTATCTACCCACATTTACTTCAATTCTGATTAAAAAATAATAAAAACTAATTAGATACGCTTAAAACTCTAGCGTTGTTGATGCTCTTAGTTTCTTAAAAATATTATTATTTTAATTGTTATAGATTATTTTAGATTATTTTATTTTTAAGAACCAAGTTAAAAAACCATGGATGGAGCTGGTCTTACGCTATGAAATTAGAAACAAAAAACCTTTCGCATTTTACGCGTAAAGGCTTACAATTATTATTATTGATGATATGGCCCCCTAACTTCAAAATATTTCCCTTATCAGTTCAGATTTTACAATATTTGTTCAAATGCCCCTAACGAATACGAAATCTGAGCTAACGTTGGTGATTACGTTAGGATTGGGTGGAGTTGTGTTCATGCAAATAAAATTACTATTTAATTTTAAAACTATTTTTGATTTCAAAAATCAAGTTTTTCATCAAGCGACTTATATGTTTCTGCTAATAGCTAATTGCACATACATATAAAATTCGACTCAAACTCACTATTACATACAGATTGAAAAGTAGATTATGATGAATTTGAGTTATGAGTAACCTGGACATAATAATCGGAATTGAAATACCAAGCCGGATGGACTAGAAAAATTTGATATGGTTTGGTTCTTGTTCCGGACAAAAAAATTGTTTGGTCCTACTATCTAGATAATTTCAGTTCTTAGTACGGATTGGATTTAGTTTTCGGTTTTGTTCGACTTCAGATACGAATTGGAATAATTTGTACTAAAAATATTTTAGTTATTTTTGACTATTTGGGTAATCGATTTTAGTTCCGAATAGTTATTTTTAATAACATTTGGAACCGAACCAATATTACTTCGGGTTTTATTTGGTTCTATCTATTCTAAGCTAGAATCGAACCAGAGCAAATTTTTATTGATATCCATTGGTTACTAATTTTTTAGAAATGAAAGAATCAAGATTAAAAAATCCCATTTGACCCTAACTGAAGACCGAAGGTGCATATAGCAAGCTATGAATTTGATCGATTGAAAAAAAAACGATTAAATGTAATCTAAAACTTATAAATCTTGTTAGTTGTCATATATAGTTATGTTTTGTATGTGAAAATATATCAAACCATTCCAAATCATTTTATGGGGCCATCTGTATACGTAAAACATCTCCACCGACCCTTACTACACCTAATTTTTATAATTCACGAAGTTGCCACGTGTGGTGTGGCATATGATTATTAACGTCGTATTCCAATAAATTTAAATTTTATATCTAATTAGAATATTAGATCAAAACAAAGGAAATCATATGATATTTGATTCAACAACCTTCTATTGCGAATCCATTATTAGTTAATTCATTTCATATATCTTAACTGACAAGAATATTTGACTATTTCATAAATCTTAGAAATTGATGTAGACTTTGATCCATATCAATAAATTTGGATAACATTTTAAACTAGGGACGAAATTATAATTAGAAAAACAACAAAATAATATATCATGGTTTTTGTTTGTTTAGTAGATATAGTAGACAAATAAAATTTAAAATTACATATTTTGTTGTTTATAATTTAAATATAGTTTGGTACATTAGGATACACATTCAAAATGTACATAATGTAATCTAATTATACATATAAAAAACAACAATTTGGGTGAGTAATCGTTTTATTTTTCTAATTAGGTAACTAACAACACTTATCTACTTTTATGTATATGTTCACTCTAAATATGTCCCAATTGCCCCTACTTTGTAGAGTGATAACAAATGGTATACATTATTTCATCCATTCTCATATTTGACACAAAGCTCATTATAGAACATTTGGGTTGTAGTTCAACCCATATTTATTGGTTGCCTTATTTTATAATTATTATTGTGAGACCCATGGTTTTAGGCCCAATTAGAAAATATATTAATTCAACTTTTTAGGCCCAATACATAAATAAAGGTATATACCTATAAAGTTGTAGAAAATCCTTTGAAAACCCGAAGAAACCCTAGCCGTCATATGATCTGACCACTTGAAATATGTGAAAACGGAAGACAAAAATGACCCGGAATGGAATAGAATTTTGTATGTGTCTGCCCAACCTCAAGATTTAGACGTCACCGAAAACATAATCGAATTCGGAGTTCTAACTCAAAAGTTATGGTGGTTTCCCCAAGACAACAATCTATAGTCGAATCCTCAATAACCTATGTTGAGAAGCAATATCCCGGCGAACCATAAGGAGTCAGAAAACGATTTAGAAATCCCCGAGAGTCTACTTTCTATATCTGGTGTCCGATCTGATTTTGAAGTTAAATCGAATCGACGAATATACTTACAGTCCAGCACGACGTTTCTCATCTGTTTTCCGTTTATGCCAAGGTGAGGGTGTGATCTGTGGGAATATGATTGCATGTTTCTCTTTGATGCTTCATGATTCACAAAGTCTAGGGTTCTATACAATGTTTGGTGCCATTTTTGATAATATATATGAGGTTATGTGAGGTTAAGTAAATATGATAATATATGAGTTATAATATAAAGCATTTGTTGGGAGATGAAGCAGCATAGCGTGGATGTTTGAGAGCCATGAATTCTGAGATGAAGTGACTTGCTTGGATGGTCAGCAATAACCGTGGATGGTCGGTGGTCATGGATTCAGATTTAGGGATGAAGTGGCTTACTATGAATGGTCAGAAATAACCGTGGATGGTCGGTGGACATGGATTCAATATTTTTTTTGTGGTTAAGAGGCGGACCATGGACGTTCGATAGTCTCAACAAACTTATAAGGTTGATATGTGAATTCTATGATTGTGTGTAATTTTATGCTTGTGTTGATTGTTGCTAAAATTAACAATATGTTGTTGTACTTCAGTGGACATAGATGATCATCTCACTGGGTAATTCGTTACTCACCCCTTTATTTTTATCTTTTTTAGGAGTGTTATTAAAGGTTTTAGTGTTCAAAAATGTTAAGAAGAAGTGATTTTTTGGCCATACCAAAAAATAACATGTCGTCTCTCAGGTTCGAGAGCGGCGTGTTACAATTGTATATTAAAAGTTTTATATAAAATAAGAATAAAAAAAAAGATTTCTTTTGTGTTTCAAGAACAAGAGAACTTTATGAATAACATAAATAAAGCAAACAAACACCACCAGGAACATGTCCTCCAAAACCAGGAGCAAAAGGGTGGAAAAAAAAACCCTAGTGGCGGAGGCGACTATGGTGACTTGCAGATTCATGGCTTTTTTCCTTAGATTTCTACTGGTTTGATCGATTATAAGCTCAATCTCATTGATGTGAAGCTATTTTCGATTTCATTAGGCTTTGTGGCCTCGTGAGTATTTTGATTTCACACTCAATCTTTTTGGTTCTTCGATTTTCTGGAGTTGGGGTGAAGTTTGGATTTCAGTGCTTTTCTTCTGTATCCTATTAGGAAGAGTTTATTTTTAACTCTTCTAAGCTGAAAATCCCCCTTGGGTTGAGAAATTCTACGTGTGAGCGTTATGTAGTGGGAAAGGAAAAAGAAGGAGCTTTCTTTAAATGAGGAACTAAGGAAGTGTGATCTACTTGGAGAAGAAGAAGAGATTGTGATTCTGGATGTTCATAATGATGATTTGGTAAAAGAAAACTCCTTAAGTGTGGTTGTGAGATGTTTAAATCAGTCTGTACACAAAGTCGGCGGATTGGTCAAGGCTTTACCTTCTATCTGGGGGATGGAGGACCGAGTCAAAGGGAGAGGGGTAGGTGATGATAAAGCTCAGTTCTTCTTTCAAAATGAGGGAGACCTGAAATATGTAATGGAGAAGGATCCGTGGTTTGTAAATGGCTGGATAGTCTCTCTCAGTCGTTGGTGTCTTAATCCTAATCTAGATTTTTTTAAGCATTATCCCTTTCTGGGTTCGAATTCGTCACATTCCTGTGCATTATTTGAAGAATGAGGTGGTAGAAAATATTGTTAAATCGCTTGGAAGAATGGAAGTAATCGAGTTACATGCTAAGAAATCCCCTTCTGTTAAATATGTCAGGGCTAAGATTTAGGTTAAAGCAGATGAGCCTCTTCAATTTAGGAAACAAGCTAGGTTTCCCTCTGGGATTAATGTTACAGTGGAATTTGAGTATGAAAGGCTATTGAAATGTTACTACTTAAGTCGACATGTAATCCATGATCAATCTTATTGTGATCTCCAGCCAACTGACAGAATTCAGAGTAACTATTTGACTGAAAAGGGTAGTACTTCAGAGACGAGTGAATTGGAGAGAAAGTGCAGGTCAAGTAAATCCTCAGGCAACCTGTCAGCTAGTAACACAGATGGAAGAAGTCTCAAGCAAAGAATATGAGCTTCTCAATCAGAAAATGTTAGAGCACATCAATCTCACTTGGAGATGGGTAGAAAGACTGCTAGATCTTTCTCGTCCATGAGAGCTTCAAGCTATCCAAAAATGGAGTGAAAAAAAAGGAGAAGATGCATGAGATTAAAGTGGCTAGTCTGAACCAGTATGAGGAAGGTAGCACTAGATCTTTGGGTGAGTCTGTACAATCCCCTCTCAAGAAAAGAAAAGAATCAAATAGCTCTGGAAAAGGAAAAGAAATTGAAAGAGAGGAAGGAGAATATGTTGAGAGACATTGGAAAAGAGCTAGAGTGGAGAGACAAGGAAAAAGTAAAAAAGAGGCATCAGTTTTTGATCGTCTAGGGTCAAATTCAAGAAAAGGAAAGACATCATCAGGTTCAACACGTGGTTCTGGTTATTCAGGTGATATTAGTGAACCAAAACATTCTGCTTTTATAGCATCCCGGGAAACGGAATCAATTACAGGTGATGGGTTGATGGACATTTCCAACTCTTCACTAGACCAATGAGGTTGCTGAGTTGGAACTGTCAGGGGGTGGAGAATACCCAGACAGTTCGACACTTAAGGGAGATATGTGGTTAGTATTTCCATGAGGTTGTATTCCTCAGTGAGACCAAAAATAAAAAGAGCTATCTGGAAAATATAGTGGAACATTTAGGTTATTTAGATATCCACACAGTTAAGCCAGTTGGACCGAGTGGAGGACTTGCCTTGATGTGGAAAAACGAAATAAAGGTGGATATTGTGTTTTCTTATAGCAGACTGATTAATGCTAAGATTTGCTGGGAAGGTAAGGAGTTCTTTTTTACTTGTGTGGATGGAGATCCCGTGAAGAAGAAGAGTGGAGATGTTTGGGAGAAACTTCAAATAATGGGAAGAGAGAGAATGAAGCTGTGGCTGATGACTGGAGATTTCAATGAGATTAGAGACTCTTCAAAGAAGCTAGGTGGAGCTGAAAGATCTCACGCTAAGGGAGTTGAATTCCAACAAATGTTGAATGCATGCGGTATGTGGGAAATGAAACACTTTAGCCATCAATATTCCTAATTCGATATGGGAAACTGGTGCAGTGTAGACTAGACGAATCAGTGGCTAATTACGATTAGATGGGCCTGTTTCCTCAAGCTTTTGCAACTTACCTTCCTAGATGGGCTTCTGATCATAGCCCCATTATCACATCATGTGTTGATCCGCAGGTTAGTAAAAGAGTAAATTTTATGTATGACAAAAGGCTTTACTCTGGAGAGGGTTTCAAAGAGTGTTTGACAGAGGAGTGGAGAATGTTAACCATGTTAGAAGATTCTTCTCTGATGGAGATGCTCTCGGAATGTAGAAAAGCAATTTCGCAGTGGAAAAGAAGTCACAATTCGAATTCAGCGAGATTGATACATGACATGCATTCAAAGATGGATCAGACTTCGAGATCAAGTTCTTTTGTTTATAATGAGTTTAAGCACCTAAAATTGGAGCTTAGGATTGAATACATAATGAAGAGACTTTTTGGAAAAATAAGAGCAGACAAGATTGGCTCAAAGGAGGTGATAAGAACACCAAGTTCTTTCACACTGCTACCAGGAATAGAAGGGCACAAAACCGTATTAAAAGTATCAAAGATGAGAATGAGAGAACTTACTTCTTAAAGGAGGATATTGGAGGAGTGGCTGAGGGGTATTTTATATTAATGTACACATCTGAAGATGTTGGGTACCAAGTTCAGGGCATGGAAGCGGGGTCAAATCGTATAAGTGAAGAGGAAAAAGAGTTGCTAAATGGCGAGATCTCTCTTGATGAAGTAAAGACGACAGCCTTTGAACTCAATCCAAGTAAAGACGGTAGTACAATTGATGTTTGGAAAGACCAATGGATCAACAATTTCTCCTTCACCAAAAAGGGAGGTACTTTTATCTAACCCTACTATTTTATCACAACCATTGAAGGTAGAAAATCTTCTAGTTGAAAATGGGAGGGAATGGGACTTTAGTAAATTGAATTACTTCTTCTCAGATCCAGAAAGAAATCTTATAATGGTAATTAGACCGGGAGGAAGTAATTCAAATGATGGATTCTGCTGGGATTTCAATAAGAATGGTCATTACTCAGTAAAGTCTGGCTATTGGGTGTATATGAACTATATTAAGAACAATCAGATTATACAATGTGTCAACCAGCCTAGTCTTGATGCCCTTTTCGCTCATATTTGGACATTGGATGTCTCTCCAAAACTACATCACTTTCTTTGGAAGTGTGTAAAGAATTGTCTGGATGTGGCTGAAAATTTAGAAAGAAAACATGTCATAAAGGAGGGTTTATGTGGAAGATGTGGGGACTAAAAAGAATTTGTCAACCATTTGTTTTTTTGAATGTCCTTATACTAGGTTGGTGTGGGCTCTTACTTTAACGCCTATATCTGATGATGGAACCATGAGCGAGTCATTTTACACTAATTACTATCATGTGCTCAATAGTTCAAAGCTCCATCATGGTGCAACATAAAGTGAAAGATTGGCGTTTTGGCTTTTATGGAGGTTGTGGAAGGAAATGAACAATTATATTTACAATGGCACCAACACAAAAGCTATGGAGGTTGTGAATAAAGCTAAAGAAGATGCTATAGAGTGGAGCAATAAAAACCAAAGCTAAGAAAAAGTGTCCAAACATAACAAAGCTACAACTCCCACCTATTGGAAACCGCCTCCGAACTCATGGGTTAAGTGCAACACTGATGGGGCTTGGAAGTCTAATGATCCCTCAAGTGGCGTAGGATGGGTTCTCAAGGATTTCAAAGCCAACTTGTTATGGATGGGAGCAAGAGGTCATCCTTGTCTACTTTCACCACTTAAAACAGAGATTGAAGCATTTAGGTGGGCAATCCTCTCTATTATCAGATTAGGTTACAACAAAGTGATTTTTGAATCAGATTCAAAGGGGACGATCTCGATGTTGATGGAGGATAAATCTTGCCTGCCTTTGACCACTTAATGAAAGATATAAAGAGACTTTTTTCTGAAGTGTCTGATTGTAGAATAACTTTTGATTACACCTGATTGGATTAAGAAAGAGATCCAAGATGATAAACATTGTATTACGTTGATGAGTTAAATGAAATTTGATGTTGAGTTAAAAAAAATAAAAATAAAGCAACAAACAAAATGACTTCTTAGAAGATAACTAGAATGCTGTCATATAACAGGAGGTGTAGTGCCTAAGAACTGATCTAGCTACTAAACTAGAACAAACATCACCAACGGCTTCAAATGTTGTATTTTTAGCAGATAATTAAATATGTAGGAGTGTAGTTACCATATATGTGTATGAATTGTAGAACGTATGTTCGAGTTAGCAGGTAAAGTGTAAGTAATGTATTACACATTTGATGTTATATCTGATGGTGTATAGTTAGCATATACATGTATGAATTGTAGAAAATGGATTCGAGTTAGCAGAGAAAAATGTAATTAATATATTATGCATGTGATACGAAACATGGTTATGGATACAGTAAATTACTAACAATTATTTCACTCTTACATGCTAACTCATAATCATACTAACAAACTTTATTTAACACTTTACTTACTAACTCGAATACACCTTTGACAATTCATACACATATGTGCTAACTACACATCCCACATATTTATCTGCTAAGAACCACAACATCAGATATAATGCACATGCATAATACATTAATTACACTTTACCTGCTAACTCTAACCTATAATTCATACAACACAACATTAGATATATATTTAGCCACCTTATGAGAGAAAGAAAATTTCGAGTAAGTTTTTCTCTAATTAAATAATCAATATACAGTTAAGCCTGTATGAATTAATAATGTTGGGACTACACTAAAATTATATTTTTTATTAATTTATAGAGATTATTAATTTATCGATATACTAATTGAACTAAAAGTTCAATTTGGGACCATAAAATTATATTATTTTATAGAGGTTTTTAGTGTATATTAAGTTATAAAGTATTAATTTAAAGAGGTTATACTATACGCTCATTAAATGACCCATATTTCATTTCATTCAAGTATATGTTAGTGTAGATATAGAGGGTATTTTCGTCATCTTGGTTAAAAATAACACTAGCAATTTACTTAATTACTCTAAACCAAACTGTTATTGAGCTAATTAACCCTATAAAAATTACATGAATGGAATATAATTCTAAGATTGTCGCCAGTGTTTATAAAAAAATAAAAAAATGTGCAACCGATCAAGCTATTGAGTTTTGAAGAATAATATGTTTTTAATTCAATTTTGGTCAACCCAGAACTCCATTTCTATTTGTCACAGTCACCTAGGGAAGATAACAATTGAGTATTTTAATGTGTCAAAATCACTGATGTAAGGTCTACCAATAAATAACTGACACATGGCGATAGGACCAACATCAATGACTCGTATAAATAAGTCATGTCTCTGTATTCGCTTCGTCTATATCTTTGCTTATATAGTAAACGCAGATTACAGTTACCTGGTTTTTGACCATTTGTTAGTTTCCGTAACAGTAAAATCCAATCTTAATATCTTTTCCTTTGTCTGATTTTGTTTTATCCTTTTGTTTGATCTTGTTTCTGCGAGATGTGAAACTGTTAATTAATGATTACTCTCTTCGTTTCATAATAAGTGTCATTCTAGCATTTTTTCACACAAATTAAAGAAACATATTAAAGTTATATTATAACCCTAAAAAGTAGTTGACTCTTGATATTCTTTGTTTTTTATTGGTTAATAATGAGGTTAAACTAGACAATTTATTGTAAAAGTTATATTATAAATTTAGAACGACACTTATTTTGAAACGAAAATATAATCCTAAAACGATACTTATTATGAAACGGAGGGAATATAAATATTGTTGAAAACGTAAATTAAGTGGTAGATTCAATTTACGATGGATATAAATTATTTTTATTAGTTTTTTTTTTTTGGGGTGCATATGCAATTTCAAAGTTCTCTTTACGAGGACTCTAGGATATTTGTCATAATAAGAAAAAATCATGACTTTTGCTTGTTTTGTGCACTGTGATGTTTCTCTAATTGAGTTGGGCACACTGTGTTTTCTTATACTCATAAAAGCAATAAAAATTGACATTGCCACTCTGTAACAAAAGAAAAACAAAAAGCCAGAAGTTCCTCTTTTATAGTTGGTGGATGAAGACTGAATCGTCACAAATTTAGAAAAAAGACTAAATATGAATATTTAATTTAATTTTAATTAATGCAGTGGTCTAAATGCAATATTTGAAGTCATTGATATACAATATGTTAAACGTAATATACATCTTCCTTTTGTAGTTAAGGTCATAAAAACCGGACCAAAGGCTACAATTACAAATCTGAACCGTGACGACATTTGGAGTTCTCTGATTGATTCTCGATATGGAGGAAGAAAGAGTGGAGAGCTCGAAGAGGCTATGTTGTGGTATCGTATCAGATATCAAAGGAAGAGCCTTGTGTTACAAGCAAGACTGGGTCGCTGGTCTCCGTTATGGTTTCAGGTAATAAAAACCTGGTTTCACTCTTACATCACTCACAATTGGACTAATCTCCACACAAAAAGGGAACAAAGTGAGATTTTTGGGAGGTTTTGCAGGATTTTAGCACCGACAACATATATATTTTTCGCCTCTGCACTTCCGGTAATCGCCTTTGGTGAGCAACTCAGCCGTGACACAGGTCTATCTCTCTGAAAGTTGTTAGTTTTTCCTGATTTCCTTAGGTTTTTGTGTTCACGTTTATTTGTTGGAACAAAAGTCTTCAAGTTACACACGTTTGGTCTGCTCTAATTTCAAGAGAAAATCCAAATTAACTTTATTCTGAAATATTTATTCTTTGGTGATTATAGAGGGAGCGTTGAGCACAGTAGAAACGTTAACATCAACAGCGTTATGTGGAGTGATACACTCAATACTGGGAGGACAACCATTGTTGATACTTGGAGTTGCAGAACCAACTGTCTTAATGTACGTTTACTTGTACAACTTCGCTAAAGGAAGACCAGAATTGGGCAAACAACTCTACTTAGCTTGGGCTGCTTGGTAATTACTCCTACAGACTCTCTTCTCTTCTGTTTTGTTTCCTGTTAAGTTATGGTTTTATATCTATTGACTGTTAAATTGTAGGGTTTGTGTGTGGACGGCTCTTTTACTGTTCCTAATGGCGATCCTCAACGTGGCTGATATCATTAACCGGTTTACGAGGATCGCTGGTGAACTCTTTGGTATGTTGATCTCCGTCCTGTTCATCCAACAAGCCATTAAGGTATAAAAGACCAAAATGCTCCACCACCTCCGAATCATAATATTAAGTCACAGTTTATTATATACACGTTTCATATGAATTTGTAGGGTATGGTGAGTGAATTTGGGATGCCAAAAGATGAAGACTCAAAACTTGAAAAGTATAAGTTTGAGTGGCTCTATATAAATGGACTTCTCGGCCTCATTTTCACCTTTGGCCTTCTCTACACTGCTTTGAAGAGTAGAAAAGCTAGGTCTTGGCGATACGGAACAGGTAAGAAAGATTCATCTTCTCATGCTTTTGGTTTGTGGTAACTTCTGTTTAAAATCAAAACAAAACCTTAAAACTCTGATTACTTGAAAAGGATGGTTCAGAAGCTTCATCGCAGACTATGGAGTTCCATTGATGGTTTTGGTTTGGACAGCATTGTCTTTCACTACTCCATCAAAACTCCCATCTGGTGTTCCAAGAAGACTCTTTAGTCCTCTTCCTTGGGACTCTGCTCCTTTATCACATTGGACTGTCATCAAGGTTACAACACAAACACACTACATTAAAGATCTTGATTTCCCTAATTTGAGCCTCTTTAATACTTGGCTTTGTTCTGTACAGGACATGGGGAAAGTCCCTCCGAGCTACATTTTCGCAGCGTTTATACCCGCATTGATGATCTCAGGGCTCTACTTCTTTGACCACAGTGTTGCTTCGCAGCTCGCACAGCAGAAGGAGTTCAACCTCAAGAAACCTTCTGCATATCACTACGACATTTTCTTATTAGGTTTAATGGTATATTTAATCAAACTCGAGATCATTTATTTTTCCTGCAAGCTCTCCTTTTCAACGTCGAATCTAGTTAATATCTTCAAATCTGTGTCGTTTTCAGACTTTGATCTGTGGATTGCTTGGTCTGCCTCCTTCCAACGGAGTCCTCCCTCAGTCTCCTATGCATACCAAAAGCCTTGCTGTCCTCAAAAGACTGGTTTAATTAATACTCAGTTAATCAACACTCAGTATTCCGGTTAAGTTAGTCTAAATGAACCTGTTCTGTTTTTCAGCTGATGAGGAGGAAGATGGTGAAAACGGCAAAAGAAAGCATCAGGAAGAGAGAAACATCATTCCAAGTGTACGAGAATATGCAAGAAGTCTTCATAAAAATGGACAAAAGTTCACTTGTAAGTAGTAAACTAAGAATTTCAATGGAAATATCAACATTGAGAATCGTAACCTCTTAGATTTTTAAAACAGGTTCAATCAGACCCAAAAGTGATAATTGAGTTGCAAGATCTGAAAGAAGCAGTGTTAAAGAGCAGTGAGGACGATGGAAAGAGAAGCAAGGAGAGTGGTTTTGATCCAGAGAAGCATCTTGACGCTTACTTGCCTGTTCGAGTCAACGAGCAAAGAGTAAGCAACCTGTTGCAGTCACTACTAGTGGCAGGTGCAGTGTTGGCTATGCCGGCCATTAAGCTCATACCGACTTCAATTCTATGGGGATACTTCGCTTACATGGCCATCGATAGCCTCCCTGGAAATCAATTCTTCGAACGTACAATGCTTCTCTTCGTGCAAACAAGCCGGAGATTCAAGTATGTGCTCTGAAAATGCTCTGTTTCTTTTCTTCAGATTTCAAAACTGATCAAGTGATTGTGGTTTTCAGGGTATTGGAAGGAGCGCATGCTTCGTTTGTGGAGAAAGTTCCATACAAGTCAATGGCTGCATTCACATTGTTGCAGATATTTTACTTTGGGCTGTGCTACGGAGTGACGTGGATTCCAGTGGCTGGAATCATGTTTCCGGTTCCTTTCTTCCTCTTAATAGCCATAAGGCAGTACCTTCTCCCGAAGATCTTTAACCCGGCCCATCTCCGAGAACTCGATGCCGCCGAGTACGAGGAAATCCCCGGCACTCCTAGAAACCCGCTCGAATTGTCTTTCCGGGTGAGTTCATATCTACATTTTGTGGACTAATCCTCAGTGGTTTTTTTTTTTTTTTTTTTTACTTTAAGCATCTGCAATGACCTTATATAATTGAATAATAACCTTGTTATGAAGTCAACTGATGACTCAAGAGGAGGAGTCCAAGAGGGTGATGCTGAAATTTTAGACGAGTTAACAACAAGCAGAGGCGAGCTTAAAGTCCGTACACTCAGTCTGAACGAAGACAAAGGCAACCAGGTTTTTACTATAGATCCTTATGAATCTTAAAGTTGTAAAAAGAATTTCATAGACTCATGATCACTGTAAAAAAAACCCTGTAGATTTACCCCAACGAGATATCAAAAACAGGGAATGAGGACATGAGCACGACAAGAGAGTGAGAACAGAGATCATCTGTGGCTTTGTATGTTGTTGTTTTACCCAAGATTATGTGCTTTTGTTAGTATAATTTCTTAGCAATGAAAATCTATCAAGTATTATACAGAGAGATGCTACGAATATGTAACCTTCAAAGAAAAATATGTATGATAAAGTCTATTCAAGCTTCTTCAATGTTTTCCATGTAATATACTTACTGAATCACACTTTATGTGCATATCATCATAGACTAAATTTCATCTTTTGTGTTCTTGGAAATTTAGAAGAAAGCAATGGGTTGGTCTGACTGATTTGAAAATTATTTAGTTTTAATTATTTAATAGCTAATATCATTAGTATAAAGGATCCGTGGCGCAATGGTAGCGCGTCTGACTCCAGATCAGAAGGTTGCGTGTTCGATTCACGTCGGGTTCAATACTCCCGAATTATGATCCTTAAGTTTTTGAAAAATATATTTTACCCCTAAAATTTCATTATTCCATTTGTGCCCAGCGCTTTTGCGCCTTTCTCTATTTTTATAGAGCCCCCTACCCCTATATAAACCAGCCTGTCGTATGCGAACGAACGACGATGGTATATTGGTAAATTCAAACTAGGGATTTAAATCAGAAAACAATCGAAACAAGGAAGTGAAACCCTCGCTAAACCCTAACGCCGTATTTTTACTGTCCGGCATATCAATCCTCCGCCTTCTCATTTCTCAACAGAATTAGGTTGAGGATCGGAACGCCATGAACTACCGCTTCCAGAACCTACTTGGCGCTCCTTACAGAGGTGGGAACGCCGTCGTCACGCAGAACACTCAGCTAATTTCACCGGTCGGTAATCGTGTTTCCGTCACCGACCTCAACAAGCACCATACAGTTACTCTTCCTGTCAATACCTCTACCAACATCTGCCGCATCGCTGCTTCCCCCGATGGGACTTTCCTACTAGCCGTCGATGAAGAAAACCGATGTATTTTCATCAATGTTCCTCGACGGGTAGTTCTTCACAGAATGACTTTCAAGGAGAAAGTCGGTGCCTTGAAGTTCAGCCCTGATGGTAAGTTCATCGCTGTCGGAATGGGTAAGTTGGTGCAGATATGGCGATCACCTGGTTTTAGGCAAGCGGTTTTCGCCTTTGAATTGGTTAGGACTTTTGCTAATTCGGATGATAAAGTTATTTCCTTGGAGTGGACTTTAGATTCTGATTATCTGCTCGTCGGCTCAAAGGATTTAGCAGCTAGGATGTTTTGCGTTAGAAAGTTGAAGGGTGTTTTAAATAAGCCCTTCTTGTTTCTAGGTCATAGAGATTCTGTTGTGGGTTGCTTCTTTGGTGTTGATAAACTGACTAACAAGGTCAACAGGGCTTTCACGATTGCACGGGATGGTTACATATTTAGTTGGGGTTATAGTGCAAAGGATATTAAGATGGATGATTCAGAAAATGGCCACTCTGAGCCACCGTCCCCTGATACTCCGGAGAGAGATGATGAGGTGATGGTGGAAAATGGTGGTGGTGTTGGCACTAATCTTAAAAAACGAAAAGAGTATGACTGTAAAGGTCAAGAGTCAGATGAAGATGGAGAAGATGATGAAGAGTATATGCACAGAGGGAAATGGGTCTTGTTGAGGAAGGATGGATTTAATCAGGCATCAGCAAAGGTGACAGCTTGTGACTATCACCAGGGGCTCGACATGGTTGTTGTGGGGTTCTCAAATGGTGTTTTCGGGCTTTATCAGATGCCAGATTTCATCTGTATCCATCTGCTGTCGATTTCTAGGGAGAAGCTAACAACAGCTGTTTTCAATGAGCGTGGTAATTGGCTGACCTTTGGTTGCGCAAAACTCGGGCAACTGTTAGTCTGGGAGTGGAGATCTGAAAGCTATATACTGAAGCAGCAAGGACATTATTTTGATGTTAACTGTGTTACTTACTCACCCGATTCGCAGTTCCTGGCAACTGGTGCTGATGATAACAAAGTCAAGGTGCAAAAATCTTGTAGACGTAACAATTATGTTCTATACCATGCTTCTGATCTATTTCGGAATTTAACCACCCCTGGTATTATAATGTTGCATTTTTCAGGTATGGAATGTAACATCAGGATCTTGTTTCATCACATTCACAGAGCATACCAACGCAGTGACGGCTCTTCATTTTATGGCTGACAACCACTCCCTTCTAAGTGCATCTCTGGACGGCACTGTTCGTGCTTGGGATTTTAAAAGATACAAGAACTACAAGACATACACAACCCCTTCACCTCGGCAGTTTGTTTCCTTAACCGCAGATCCAAGTGGTGACGTCGTCTGTGCTGGGACCTTAGATTCATTCGAGGTACTTTAACTTAGGCCTTTGCTGATTCCAGTTACTTTCAAATACAGAATCACAGTTTTTTGGTGTGGTGAGTCACTTTATACTTGCCTATGTACAGATTTTCGTATGGTCCAAGAAGACTGGGCAGATAAAGGATATTCTAAGTGGGCATGAGGCTCCCGTTCATGGGTTGATGTTTTCTCCCTTAACGGTAAATGAACTGGAATTGTCTCACATTTATTTTAGTCCACACATATCTTGTTTCTTGGCTCCGAACAATTATGTAAATACTCATTAATGATGTAGAACTTATCGGAGTTATGTATACTTCTGGATTATGGTATTCAACTTAAATATACTTCTTTCTCTGCAGCAAATTTTAGCTTCATCCTCATGGGACAATACAGTTCGGTTGTGGGATGTGTTTGCTAGCAAAGGCACCGTGGAGACGTTTCAGCACAACCACGATGTTTTAACAGTTGCTTTCCGTCCTGATGGGAAGCAATTAGCTTCGAGTACGTTAGATGGGCAGATCCATTTCTGGGACACCATTGAAGGTGTGCTGATGTACACTATAGAGGGGCGGAGAGATATCGCCGGAGGTCGGCTGATGACGGACCGTCGGTCTGCAGCTAATTCAAGCTCTGGAAAGTGCTTTACAACATTGTGCTATTCTGCTGATGGAGGCTATATTCTAGCCGCAGGAACTAGTAGATATATTTGCATGTACGACATCTCGGATCAGGTTAGATCATTAACTATTCTTGGAGTTGAGCTTTTCTTGGTCACTAAAGTTTGATGTAGATTTGAAAGCTCATGTTTTTCTTGTACATGAAACTTAGTCAAAGTGTTTGGAATATTACCTTTTCAGGTTCTTCTGCGCCGGTTTCAGATATCCCATAATCTCTCGTTAGATGGGGTTCTTGACTTGTTGAACTCCAAGAAAATGACAGAAGCAGGACCAATGGATCTGATCGACGATTACAACAGCGATGAAGAAAATGGCATTGATAAACAGACTCGTGGAAATTTGGGTTATGATCTGCCTGGATCCAGGCCTAACCGTGGCAGGCCCATTATCCGGACAAAAAGCCTCAGCATTGCCCCTACTGGAAGGAGCTTTGCAGCTGCAACAACAGAAGGTGTTCTCATCTTTTCAATCGACGAATCCTTCATCTTTGATCCAACCGATCTTGATATAGACGTTACTCCAGAGGTGAGCCTTTTGTAGATAACTACTGGTGTTATAGTTCTGGTGAGGTTTTGAAAAGCAAAGCTAATGTGTTGTTCGTGTAGGCTGTTGAGACTTGCATAGAAAAGAATGAAGTGAGCAGAGCACTTGCTCTGAGTATGCGTTTAAATGAAGATAGCCTCATCAAAAAATGCATCTTTGCTGTAGCCCCTGCAGACATAAAAGCTGTTGCAATCTCTGTTCGCCAGAAATACCTAGAAAGGCTTATGGAAGCTTTGGTGGATCTGCTTGAAAACTGTCCTCATCTGGAATTCATACTTCAGTGGTGTCAGGTAATACTCGTTTCCTTTCAATTTTTGTTTAATTTCTGCTCAGCTGCTGTTACCTGATCTAACTTTTTGTTTGCCTTTTCATGTGCAGGAAATCTGCAAGGCACACGGAAGCTCCATTCAGCGAAACTACAGAAATCTATTGCCTGCACTGAGATCGCTGCAGAAGGCCATCACAAGAGCCCACCAGGATCTGGCAGATATGTGTTCTTCTAATGAGTACACGCTTCGCTATTTATGTTCTGTTCCAAACAATCATTGATCATGTATTGTGCACATCACTGATAGGAACTAAAAATATCACCGGAAATTTTCATCTTCCTTTTCCGAGAACAATTTTGATGTATGAGTATTAAATGTATGAGCATAATCGAGCTAAAGCAATTGAGCAATATTCAACCTTTACCGAGAATATTGAAGAATATGAATATTTTGATTTAAACAGAAACTTTTTAATAGGCTACCAATGAGCCAGAAAGCTAATGAATACTTCACTAACAGAAACTACAATACAAACAATACAAATTTATGCCTAGAATGAGAGCTGATGTCGCTATAACAACATAACATTATGGATAAAAATCAAGAGACATCAAAACTTTGGACAATTTCAGCAGTCGAATCTTCACGGAGTCCATCTGGGATACATGGGAGAGAACTCCAGCCGGGGTATGTGAGCCGGGTGACTGACAACACTTGTTTGGCTCCTTGTGCGGCTCTCCATGGACGCTCCAAGAAACAGATTATGCATAAACGCATCAAAGTTGAGATCAATCATAGGATGACGATATGGAAGCTGATGGAGAGAGCTTGCTAACAATCTCTGTTCTGCATCCCATCTCTGACGAGCGTTAAGCATTTCAATGTACTCGGCCTCTCTCTCCAACTGCTCCCACATGTGTTGCTCCCAAGGGTCCAACTTTGGCGGTGTAAAACCGGGATGCTCAACTTTTAAGTGATTTTTCAGCTGAGCATAGGTCCCTGAGAAACCGCACTTATCAATAGAACAGGACCTCGGTCTAGCATTCATGAATCTCCGTGCACACGTCGACTTCACTGTTCCATGAACCTCTCCTCTGCAGTACGGACAGTTTAGTGTCTTGCCACTGCAACGGCTTGTGCTGTTGTTTC
Organism: Lepidium africanum; assembly: GCA_900406405.1. NCBI lineage: Eukaryota > Viridiplantae > Streptophyta > Magnoliopsida > Brassicales > Brassicaceae > Lepidium > Lepidium africanum. The sequence continues at coordinate 18,018 of OVAX01001042.1, forward strand.
TGCGGTACTGCTTGAAGCAATTGGAGTGACGGGAGCTTGTGTCACACATGTAAGCACGACATCCTTTGGCGAAAGAAGAGCATTGCAAGAGGACGGCATTGTGAGGTGGCTCCATGCAGATAACACATCTCACATCCTCCCATTCACTAACACTCTCTAACTCAACAGGTGATTCAACTTCTTTTTGTTTCTTGTTCCTACAAGAGCGAAGCGGGTAAGGCGAAACTCTATTTCTGTTGCTTGAAACTGGCATCTTCCGTCTATCCTTCTGCATTTCACACACTGAAATCCAATAAGTAGAGTATTAATTCCACATCTATGTCCTGCAATCAACATATGTCTGTAGAGAGGCTAGGACACATGAATTTCAGTTTCTCCTATGGTCGAATTGCAGAGTGCAGAGATCAACATAGATTCACTGTTCTCTAAAACACACGAACATGACAGATGATATGAAATCCAAGGACTCAATGATTTCGTACGTTCTCATAGATACAACCCAATGCAAATTCAAACAAAAATCACGAAAACGGAACAAGGTTGAGCTCAAATCAATATACGTTGATTAAAGCATAAACTTAGTCCCACTGAAAGAATCACATTCTCAACACATGATAAACAAATAGCAGAAACAACTCAAAACAAAAAAGAGACATTTATTTTTATAATTATTGGTCAAAAAATGAAACTATTCACTTATCGCAAACAGCTGTAGACTTGTCAATCCTCACGCCAAAAAATAAACATTCGATTCAGCCGCATATTTCAAAGCAAAAAGCAGATCAATTCGATTGCAATTCGAAGAGCCAAGGGGATTATCGCCCAAATAAAAAAAAAAATCAAAATCAAAGGCAAAATTGATGGCCAGAAATTTCTGATCACATCCACAAACCGCTAAACGACAGAACAACAACATCGGATCGAAAGAGCATCGGAGTAAATCGATTGCCCATCAAACAAAAAGCCGGAAACAAATTAAAAAACGAAAAATTACCTGGCCGGAGAAATAAAAGAGGCTTTGAAAGAGAAAAGTAGAGATAGAAAGAGAGAGAGAGGCTCCTCGTAAAGAGTTTCGTATGAAACGGTGAAGAAGGAAGAAAAAAAATGAAATGGATGCGCGTGCGTGAATGTGAGATTGCCGGGTGAGCCTTTTATAGGCGTCGAGCGTCTTTTCAAACATGACACAAATACCCTTCCCTCTTTCTGAGTCCACCCTCTCTACTTTCCTTTCCTAATTAACCACATTTGTCTTTTTGACTTCTTTGCCTTTCCTTTTTCCTTTTAAACGGCTTATAAAGGTTTTTTATCTCCTCCCAACCATTTTTATTTATATATATCAATATTCGATATTATGTTATTTTTGGTATACAAATCATTACTCATATTTTCTTTTCTTTTAAAAAATAAAAAAATAAAGATGACAAAAAATCAGCAAATTATTATTACTGGTAATACATACTGTCTGTGTTTTAATGTATTAATTAAATAGATAATAATAGGTTGGGACATTACATAATCTTAACGTAAACTTTTTGGTTTTCAAGTAAGTTTGAATGTTTTAACCAAAAAAAATATTATTTTTTATGTCCAATTATACGCTGATATTATTAGAAAAAAAATATGATCTTTCTTATTAGGTGGGGTGAAAGGAAAAAATCTGTAAAATATTTTACCTGTCACATGGATTTATACATTTTGTCTTTTCTTTCTTTTTTCTTTTTCTACAAATGAATAGACATTTTTATCTCTTACATTTTGAAGATGTAATGTAAGAATATACATACACGTGCAATTTTCATTCTCATTTTTATTTTAATGGCTAAAGAAAAGTCATATATTGTGTAATAAATGTGTACATCACAACTCAAACTCAAATCCCAAAATTTGCCAGTTGCCACTAACATGTAAGGGTAAGGCATTAGCTCGTGGCAGATTTCAAACTATAGGCTTCCAACTATTATTCCAAATCCAATGTTACTTGTGATTAAATACAAGAATAATAAAATAATCATTGTTTTATTAAGATACTGGAACAGATAACCTTATGATTAACTCAGCCCATTTATTGGATTAAGTCGGCCCAGTTAATATAATGCACTTTCGGTTTACCCAATTTTGACCCGACCCGCATCTTTTTAGTTGTGAATAATTGTGAAGTTGTTCGAGAGTGGAAGAACCCTAAACCCTCGTCGGCTACTTTTTTCTCTTCTGCTTCCCTTTGTTCATCGCCGACCATGGCCAAGGAAAAACTGAAGCCTGTTCTCACCTCTGATGGAGGTTTGCTTCATTCTAACCTTTTCTGTTTGCCGATTGTTCAAAGTTTTGTGCTCATAGCTCCTTTTACATGGTGAAACCCCTCTTCTCTTAATTTTCTTTTAATAATAAATTCATCAGGTGAAATCGCCGATACTCCTCCCCGGGAGAAGAAGCATAAGAAGAAGAGCAGGAAGCGAGCTGATCCTGAACCTGATATACCCTCTACACGAGATTCGGGTAAATTTACAGCTTTAATTACGGCTACTGAATGCTGAGGTTTTAAGCGCTGGATGAGTGTAGCTAGAGAGTTCATGATTTAGCTGGAAAATCTTTCTATTAGGGTTCCTGTTTGATAATTTACAGGTCTTGATGAAGATAGAGATGGAGTACTGGTAGATGATGCTCCTAACGAGCCTACAATAGGTGATAAACTTGATAGTCTTGACTTATTAAGTGGCCAAAAGCTTAGCAGTGAGGAGAGTAATCAGGATTCTGCTCTGGGCGATGATAGGCCTCCTACTGCAGCCTCTGTTAATGTTCTTCTCAGACAAGCATTACATGCTGATGATCGCTCTCTCTTACTAGACTGCTTGTACAATCGAGATGAACAGGTTTGAATATCAGCTGTGTGTTTCCTTACATTATTGTTTGTTTGTTGCTTTTTAAAATGATTTCAGTTCTCTTGTGTTACAGGTTATTGCTAACTCAGTTGCTAAGTTGAATTCAGCAGAGGTACTCAAGCTTCTAAATTCCCTTCTACCAATACTCCAATCAAGGTGAGGGTTAAAGATATATGCATTTGTGGGTTTGATGAAGCTGATCTTCAAGTGGGGATCTTAATAATGTTTTGCTTTGCAGGGGTGCAATTCTGGCTTGTACGATTCCGTGGATAAAGAGTCTGCTACTTACTCATTCTAGTGGAATTATGTCCCAAGATTCATCATTGCTTGCATTGAACACCATGTATCAGGTTAGGAATAGCTTACTGTTTCTATTGTAATGCTCTGATAGATATATATATATCAGAATGTCGCTATAGATGAATCATTAATATGTACTAATTGGTTGTGTGTGCAGCTCATCGAATCACGGGTATCGACTATTCATTCTGCTTTAGAGGTTTCAAGCGGCTTAGACTTGGTATGTCTTGTGTTACCCTAAAACGAGGAAGAAATTGATTTCAATTTGTAGCCTAAGAGTAGTTTCATATTTGGAATTCGATTCCATGGATCACTAAGCGAGTTTAAGAAATGCAATGGAAGTCCTGAGATCACTTTACAGATAACACGAGACTTTTGGACTTTATAGTATGTTACTGAATCTTCGTTGATTGTTTTAATGTTAGATTGTGGACGATTTGGATGAAGAGGAAGATGATGAAGGTCCTGTGATCTATGAGGACAAGGACAGCGATGAAGAAGAAGGGGGAGGAATAGAGGAAGCAATGGAGACAAGTGAAGATTCAGATGACTCAGTGGATGAAGTAGCTGACGGTGTCAATGATTTTGTAGGATTTGACGACATGAGAGATTAAGAAGGCTCCTGAAAGCGGCAAAAGTTTTGATTTATGTGACGCTGATTGATTGTTAGACGTGAGTATGTATGGCTAAAGGTACATACAACCTTTTGCCAAGTAGTCTCGTGAACTCTGTAATACGTAATGGTTATATCGATATGTACGAGACTTTGTACTAAGATAGTGCTTTTTCTTACATACATAAAAAAGAAAAAAATTGACGAAAAGAATGGAAAGAGGATGAAAAGGTCAAGCGTGGGTTAGAAAATGATGGATCATAACAGCGAAAAGTTTTCTCCTCGAGAAATGGAACACCATTGAATATAAGGGGAAAATGCGATGTATTCACATTCACATGATTCTTATAAAGGACGAAATTGTTTGACAGAAGAAAGGAACAAGTAAGAAATGGCGAGCGGACAAGAGGAGTTCAGTGTGAGGGCCGGTCAAATCGTGGGCCAAGCTCACGTTAGTGGTTTTGTTCAATTTCTCTTTTACTTGTACCTTTTGCGGTCGTATTAACATGTGTGGTTATTCCAGAATAAAAGATATTGTTATGACAGAGTTTTGTTTTTTTAAATGATGTTTGATATCAGTTAAAGGAACAGGAGGGTCGCAACAACTCTTCTCAAGCTTCAGGCTTTCTCCAGCAGGTTAACTAGCACATCAACTCTACATGTGTTATTTGTAGTTTCAGGCTTTTCTTTCCTTTTTCTCTGAGGAACATAAGATGTAATGATTTATCAGAAAGGTGAGAAAGTGAAGACCATGGCGCAAGAAGCATCAGAGACAGTGAAAAACAAATTGGGAATAAACAATGACAACAACAATGAATATAACAAGAACCCTTTGGACCACAAGAACCCTAACAACACAACCAGTCCTGGTATGCCTGGTCATCCTCCTTCCGATATCTAACATGTCACAAAACTCATCTTTTTATTTCACAAATAAATTTCTGTAATTATAATGGATATTACACAATTCATCCTAGCAAATCTTATTTGGCAATACATGTTGAGACTTTTTTGTACGTTGGATTTATCTTTCTATCAATCACCAGTTCACACTTGGTATCCTAGCCAAGCTATAGATCTTTTCAAATGTATATACAAAACACACACACATACACATAAAAACTCCCTTAAGATCATCCACTCTCTGCCCATTTGATAGCAGACCTTGCAAGTGCATCCATTGGATCAACACACTTCTTTAGCAGAGGATCATCCCCTGGCAAAAGGTCCCGCATCTCATCCGACCCGAGCATCACCACGTTTACAGCCTGCACCAGCAGCACCTGCAATGCTATCCTCAAAAGGTTCCGTGCTCCTTCCATGTCTCCTCTCTTCATTGCTTCTATGGCAGGGATCACCGTGTGATCCATTGTCGCCTTGTCTGGAAGAACCGCCTCAAATCCCTGTTCATTTGGACAATCACAGAGTCACTTCACATAATGGACAATAACCGCTCTATAAACAAACATCCAACTGTATAAGATAGTTGATAAACATGTTGTTTCAGTGAGACACGACACAAAACTGACATTGCTCTGGAGTCTCTCCTGGTAGAACCCGGCGGATAATGTGGCACTTGTGGCCATCACACCTACACGAAGAGGATTCCCAGCTTCAAGGGGCTTCATTTTTGCCTCCTTCAGTTCGTTCGCAATACATTCACCCATATGAAGCAGAGGAACTGAACTCCCTGCACAAACCTCCTCATACCATATATGTGCAATATGACATGGCATTAAGATTAATTTAACTCCACATCTTTCAAGAGATCTCCTTTTGTTCCTTAAGTTTTCCACAATCTGCTCTGGATCGACCAGAACATCCTCTGCTCTATAGTAAAGAGAAGGATACGCGTTTTCCTCGTATAAAAGAAGCTCCTTGTTGAGTGCAGGATCGGAGCAAAGTACAAATGGTAAGGCGCTTTGACCATCTTTAGAACTCCAATCCACAAGTTTCCTCACAAATTTCAGAGTTGAATCAGCTGAAACACCTCCTATAATCCCCACCGTGTTGGCCTGCATGGTCAAAGAATCTGCAGAAAGACTATTTAAACTGTTTTTCGAATCTTCACTTAGAGAAAAACCTTTCTTTGGCTTGGAGTTGCTTTCGTCCTTCACCAAGAGGATTGAAGATGGTGGCATGGCAAGAACACGACTCAGCCTTACCTTACACGAAACCCGACTAGAGTAGTATGAGTGAGCTAAACCATGACAGGGTTTAGTGAAAATCTGAAGATTCATCACCACGATTCTATAATGTTTCCTAAATAGTTAGTACTCCAGAGACACCTTTGACAGAGATAGCAAAAGTTTCAAACTTCTTCCTTCTGCCACGAACTTGAATCTTATTTCAGATTCAAATTCCACATCTTGATACCATAGTTCCTAGTCGGAGTCAGGTTCAGAAGGAGAAAGAAAAAAGGGGAAGGAATTTTAAGGTTACAGAGTCGCAGGTATGATGGCACAAGGACTTTTTTCTGCCTTTCTAGAGTAAGATCTTAAAATCTGTAACATCAGCTCACTTTCTGCACCTCCAAGCTCAACTGCAAGAAATATTGGACGCAATAGTCAAATCCAAAGGCCAAGATATCTGGCAAAGAGGAAAGAACTAGTACTTCTACTTAATAAAGCAGAAGTATCTGTAGCTGAACCTAGGAAACTTTATAAATTAGATTTTCCTGAAAAACAAATCTTTGCAAGTGATTGAGCAGGATGATGGATTGCCTTTTCAGATGGCAGAAACAAAAAGGAAATAGTACTGAAAAGAACAGGTGGGGCATCAAATGTAAGAGCAACGGCCTTAAATCAACCCAATGCTATTTCATCTCTATCAAAGAACCAATCCTATGAAACCAGGACAGTAGTAGTCGCATCAAGGTGAAGTGAGGAATCTTTGCCTCGGATAAATAATCACATTTCCACAGGATTTTCACCCTCAGACAGTAAAGAAAATGGAGTAAACCACAATGGAAGGCGATAAAATCAAGGAGTGTCTTTGTCTGGTTCTTTTTTCCGTTTCTTGTGATATTTTATATATTTTCCCTGCAACATGTGGGTTGTCTCTGTTAGGTGGATTCCTTTGTGTTCTTGTCCGCTACTAAATTCCTCACATGGTTCATCAGCCATAGAAAGGGTCCAGTCGAATTTTTTAATACCTCAAATCAATGAAAAACTTGTGTTTGTGAGTGATTTACAACAGGTGTTGATGTTGTGATGCAGAAACAGCTTGGGGTAAGATAGGAATGGTGTTTCTTTGCTCACTACTACAATTATGACCTGATTACCCAACAAACAAATAATCAAGCTTGATTTGAGAATTTTCCATAGCAAAACAAAATGATGCTTTTTTACCAGTAAGGAAGGATATAGATAGATAATCATCGTTGAAATCTTTCCTTAAAGATATCATTGTTTCTTTTGTCCCACATCGGCTAAGTTGACTCAAAATGCTATACTTTATATATGATGCTAATTCAGCTATTGTACGTCGAGCTCAGTTACTAGGGCTTGTGACCCAAGTGGGGACAATAAGTTGGTGGAACACTGGCTCGGCCCACGAGTCGGATCTGATGATGGCATAATTCTGGGCTGCCCGGTCCAAGCTGGGAGTGATCTGTGTGAACTGAGCGAAGGCTTGGCTCATGCGGTTCCTGTAGTGGAGGGCAATGCGTGAGGCTGGTTTCACAGAGCAGCGACTACTTCCCTCTCTCAGCAGTGGACGGATCACAGCTCGGCGCTACTTAGATCTACCATGGCTTGCTGGTTCGGTTCCAGCTGGACCACCAATTTTTTTTCTTTTTACGGTGATGTTGAATTGTTTTTGAGTTGGTACTGAATTACTTTGACCTACATTTATTAACAATGAGAGATTTTGGCATTTAATACCAACTCTTACTTACTCACCTAATAGATTTGGTTACCCAAATGAGGAAGAAGAAAATTTTAAATTAATTAGTGTCTTATAAGTCAAATCTCATGTTCGTTATCAATTTACGCAATTTTTTCATAAAACAATTACCAATTTCAAAATGTCTACGACCATTCAAGATTAAAAAGACAAACTGGTCGAATAAAATATCATATACGAGACGTATGGATTTGAATATGAAACTAATAGTAAGACTTGCTTGTGAATTATAGAATCCGGTTTAAGAGATGAAGACGCAATCAGACATGATGCGTTGTAGAATTATGATTATTATTCAATATTTTTGTGTGTTTCATATAATATGTAGAAATTGGAATTTGATTTTTTACTAATTTCTGTTAGAAATATCGGTTTAAGGTCCAGTTCAAGTTTGAATAATACGGTTTAAAGTGTATCGTTTAATTCCGCTTAGTTATCAAAATGGAAACATAATCACAAATTCATAATAATAATAAAAGTGGACCGACCTCATTAAAATATTGAGGACAGAAAGAAAGAAAAAAGGAAGAAAGCCTGAAACACAATGATTAAGCACTTATAAGGCTAAATCACTTTTATAGTTTTTTTTACCTTCTTTTAGCTCAAAAGATAACGAAGAATTCAAGGAAGAGAGAGAGAGAAAGAGAGATCCATGGAAGGTCTTCAAAGATCAACAATCTCGTTTCGCCGTCAGGGATCTTCCGGTATAGTCTTCGATGATCGTCTCATCGCCGAGCTTAACAAAACAGGTGGTAACGAGAACAAAGACGAAAGTCAACGAGACGAACAACCTAAGCCGCTGTCTGAAAACTCAGACCAGATAAAACCAATCACCGGCGGAGACGAAAAAGACAAGCTCAGGCCAATCAAAACCGGTGGAGTAGCACCAGGAGGAATTGAGAGGAGTCGATCGAACGGTGGAGGAGCACAACGACATCATAGAACAACCGGAAGAGTGTCTCCGGCGATGGACCCGCCATCTCCGAGAATCTCGACATGTGGTTGTTGCTCTGCTTTTGGGAAGAAACCGCCGGGGAAGAAGGTTAATCCGAGGAAAAGGCCACCGAAACGCAGATCGAGGTAGGCTTCAAGATTATATAACATTAAGAGAAACAAAATAGTACACTCTCTTTGATCTTCTTTTTTGTTGTCTCTATGCTCTTTGCTTTATATAAACTTTTCGATTTGATCACAGACTATTGGGGTCATCTGGGTTATTTATATTGTAAATTTGCTGTCTTTTTTTCTTTTTTCGGACACAATTTTCATTACTGTCTGTATAAATCAACTCGATTTCTCGATTTGGGGATCCTCAACATTCTTCTTCTCTTACTATTGATATTTGCTTCCCGGGGGAAAAAAACACAAGTTTCTGGTAGATATCAAACAACTACATCACGATGGCTGATTGAATTTTCTAGGGTTTAGAATCTGGCAAAGAAGGCGGCGGATCGTGAGCTAGAAAAAGTTGAATGCTTTTGAACAGATATGTCAATCTGCATTGATTGGAAAACGGACAGCTCTAATTAGATGATTTTTTAATTATTATTTTAATATAAGTAAATGGCTGTCTAATATATATCAACTGGAAACTCCGGGAGGTGAGGGCCGTTTCACCGCCGCATCTTACGGCTTCGCAACTGTGTCTTGTCCTGATCGAACAAGACATCACATTTCCAGTATTCCCTTCTATATTAAAAGATATATAGAATAATCTACCAGAGGCAACAAAGCCAAAATTAGAGCTATAAGGCAAAGAAGCTATCTACACTACGATGGACGTTTACTCTCGATCATAGAGATCTTTTAGCCATCGAGGTTCTCCTAGAGTGACATAGGAGTGGAGTCGAAGTTCAGGGGTATGTCTATGTCGTCGTCGTTGTTTTAATTCGTGAGGTCATTCCAGAGATGGCCACTACTTGGTTTGGTGAGAGCTCAGATGATGTCTACTAACTAGGCAGCAAATATGACTGCTCATGATGGACGACGCTCAAGTTTTCGAAAGTCCATTCCCAGCTTTTAAATCTCTGAAGAGACACAGAAAAAGGTTGACGGTAATGACTAACAACATCCCCATTTGCGTTGTGAAGGATCCAATATGCTCCTATTATTAGCTTTAAAACCATTACAAACCAATTTTATAGTTTTTGAGCGAGGCAGAGGGGCGTGTCTCCAGCTTGGTTTGGATCCACAACCACTTATTCAAAGAACATGGCTGCACCAAGAACTAATGCCCGAAATTGAGTCCTGTCAAGAATCTGACTGTACCGGAAATTTTCCTCTGGCAGCTTTTTGATCACCACCTGAATGGCTGTCTTAGAATTGGTAATATGTTCTATCTTGAGTTGCAATATCTCTTAAAATAAAACTCTTCAATCTATTACCATACGAAAAAACCTCTGTTTCCGACAAAGTTATACCTTTGAAGATATTTGCGTCAAGCTCAATCTCGGAGAGTTTTAATAAAAAATCAAAATAACATTACGTTTTCTCTTGAAAGATAATGTCACTGAAGCCCAAGCTTAGGACATCCCTCAGCTAGAGGCAAATCCAAGTTATCAACTGTCCTAAAGGTGCGTGGTACCATCTTATCAACGTAAAGATGACCATCCAAATGATCACACTCGTGTTGCAGAATCCTCGCCTGCCAACCTGAAGCATTGACTTCAATCCGCTTTCCTCGACGATCATAGCCTCTCACAACCACCTCGAGGTATCTCTCCACCGCTGCTCTGAATCCATCAACACTCAGACATCCTTCAAAGAATAGAGCTTTCTTGTTGCTGCTCTCCTTGAGTTCCGGATTCACTATCACCTACCAAAACCCCTCAAAATTCAGGATTGTTGTCTATCACAATTGTAACAACTTAAAGCACTCTAATTCTACTCTTTACCATAAGATCAAAGGCACGCCTTTCTTGAGCAAGAACCTCTTCCTTTGGTGCGTAACTTATATACTCTTTTGTGTCTTCCAAAACAATAATCTGCATCACCTTGATTCAATCATTCGTCTGGAAAAAGAGAAACAAAATAAAATTAAAAAGCATTGGGCTTACCCTTAAGGGAACACCAATTTGTGGGGCAGCGAGGCCAACTCCAGGAGCCAATCTCATAACTTTAATCATGTCATCAATTATCTTCTGAATACGCTCTGAACCGATATCTTCCGGGTCAACCTCTCGGGCCTTCTCGTGAAGAACCGGGTCTCCAGCTCCGACTATCTCCGGTAAGTCCACTTTTTTCTTCTTGTCCCCCAGACCTAATAGCCAACCGGCTTTCGTCGAGAAAGAGGAGGAAGAAGAAGACAGATTATACAGCTTACGGTTCAACAAAAATGAGGAGTTGGGTCTCGAAACGGGGAACCGTATCGAGCGACATGTCACGGCGGCGGAAACCGGAAGTAGACGAAGTGAGACTCTGAAAAGGATTTCCATGGCCGTCGCTTGGTCTCCGAGAATCTCTCATCGATCATTTCTTGTGATGTGGCTATTTGGGCCTCTTACAATTACTAATCGTCGCTCTGCAGGCCCATTATCTTGGCAGCCCAATGTAATTTTCCACTACGCTAATTTGTATGACGTGGCTTTTTTATATATTAATCTCATATTGTTTAGGTACCCTTTATTATATCATCAACAATACTATAATATGAGATATCTAGATAATCTTATGTGAATCAGCTAATAAATCAATGTTATCCAATAATAATCTACTTGTCTGCTTGCTAACTTTTGTTTTGTTTTGTTTGTTTGTGATTTGTCTACTTGATTAATTTGAATATTTATGTTAGTGATGTTATATGGAGCAAATACCACAGACAAAGTATGTAATTAACAAAAAAAAAAAACTGCAATAAAGAATACAAACTTGAATAACCAAATAACAACTAACTAGGGATTCAACTATTTATACAATTTAAAAATAATGGATTGATTAATTGGTTATGGCCAGTTACGATTCAAAATAAAGATTGTAGCCCTACCACGTACGTGAGCTTTAAAGCCGAAGCAATATTACTCTAATAAATATATGTGACATGTTTACAATATTATTGAACAGATGTGCCTAAAATTTATTGGTTCAGCTGGGAGTTAGGTTATAGATGTTAACCTAAGCAACATGATACATATTAATTTTGATTTATAATTTGAATTCTAGGTTAAAAGAATGCAAGAAGTGTTACCGGAGCACCGACAATGGGAAGACCGGACGGTTGAGTTAGCAAAGCTTAAGCCGTAATTCTTGTCTTTTTTAGTGAATATAAAAAAAACATAGTCAATTTCTTTTGGTTAAAGAAAAATGGAATCTTGCTTCGTTACTTGTTTCTTCAAATTGACAAAGTCAAATTCAATATATAGTTAGGCAACATCTTTTACTTTAATTTCCAGCAGAATTATTAGATTTAATGCTGTGTTAATTACTCTGCAATTAAACATGATTGATGATGGTTATGAATAACATAAGCTGAGGCTGTGAAATCAAGATAGTTAATCTCCGTGTTGGTAAATTTAACAACATAATTATCAGTAGATTCCATATATTCCATTCATGATTATAAATTTTTATTTTTGTAGAGAACGTATTTTAATGGATTTTAATTAATAAAACAAATTCTCTAAATATAAAGGAGAGGCGGTGGTTTGTGGATAATACCTCTGGTTCTGAGTCGCGTAAATAACTTGAGATTGAAGATTCCATTTATTTTATTCCTTCAACATTCAAACATGGTTTCTGTGAAAAGAAAAAGTCTACTCGTTTCCTTCAAATCTAAAAAGGAGTATTATTTAAATTAAACCTATAAATACATAGATCTCGAGGCATCTCTAACATCTTACATTACAATTCATAAATCACATCAGGAAACACAAGCACTTTTACAGAAACATATATTCACTATGAACAACAACAACAACATGGAGATGATGAGATCCACAAAAACGAGTGGTAATGGTACGACTAACATTGTTATCACAGAGACAAGGAATAAGAAGGTAGAGAGGAAGCCATCAATGGACGTGGACCAGTGTGCAGAAGCTTTTATCAATAAGTTTAGGAATCAGCTTCTTCTTCAGCGTCTTGAATCCATCGAAAACATGCTCTCTCGACAGCCTTAACACTATATTCATCAATATACACAACACATGAATTCTTTACGTATTTTTTCTTTCTTTTATATTTATACGTATACGTACGGTTATGTTTCATGAGATTCCAATTAATAAATGATTAACTCATGGCCTTTATATATTACTTAAGAATTAAATTCTTCCTTTATTATAATTAGATGTGAGATTGCTTTTCTCTTTTTGAATTTTTCTAGTTGTCTTACTTCAATATAATGATTAATGGAGATAAAATTTATATTCTACCATTTATGTTCAAGGCGTTAAGGCATTGAAGTAGATTTTGGTTTCTAGTTTTTCATTTTGGTTTTAAAATTTTAGTGTTTGGACTTTGATTTTGTTACCAGATTTTGATGTCCAAAAAACTCTAAAAACTGGTTTTTAATTTTTGAAGAATGTAATGATAAATTTCTAAAATCTTGTCAAGTTTTTCTCAGTCTAGTGGTTATAATGATTATTGAATGACTTGACATCAAATATTCGATTCCTCTCTATTAATAAATGAATTTTAGCTTATTGAGCGACATTGTTTTTGCAATTGTTGACAGAAAAAACTAATTTATCTATTTAAAAAGCTACTAAAAATTTGAATGGTAAATTACAACAACAAAAAAAAAACTGTTTTGAAATTTTAATAATTTTTTTTTGAGAAACTTGAATAGTTAAAAAGGTTTATATATGGTTTTAAATGGTTTCCAGACTGAATGCAGAATTTCTGCAGTTGGGTCATCTGGATTTAAAGTTTATATTCACACATAAATAATAAATAATGCAATTCAAAAAATAATAAAATATTAATTGATCTATTGTAGGTCAAAATAAAAGAAAGAAAAGAGGATACAAACTCACCTCATCATTTACTCCCGATCTGCAACTTTTTTTTTTTTTGGTATTTATAAGCACTCAGATAATTAGATTGTAGATTATACGGTGGAAACTGGTGATGTGGACTTTCGTCCGGTTAGAGCACTTTTCTTCTTTGTAATTTGGGGCGAATTAAACCATAGTTATCACATATCTATTAGTTTGATGATTTCCAATTTATACTCATTTAAACTTGTTTAATTATTAAAGTCTACGTGTCAGATTCAATAATTCATAGCAAAAGAATAAAACGGAAAATTAATTTGTAGTTTTTGATGAAAAAAATGTTAAAACTTAATAATATAAAGAAACACCAAATTTATTTGGTTGAAACAAATTTTTGATGCGAAATTAAAATAATTCATTTTAGTTTTGTTCTGTATGGTCTGATGGTCTGTATTATCTACATATGACCAATCTCCATGATTTGCATGATTTATATTTTTTTTTCTGCATTCAGCATTCAAAGTTTATATATGTGGAGAGAAGAGGGAGTAGTGTTTTAGTTGCAGAATAGACTTTGATGAGGACCAACTAAATTAATCAAATTAGACATCCCTAAGCATTATTATCCTTGATTATATTATATAGATTGAGGAGCAATGACAATGACTATCTCCTCGAGGGAATCACATTAACTGATTCACATCGGTCTCTTATTGACTAGTCCCAAAATCACGCAGTACACACAATACAACAAAGTAGCTAGAGAGCTGTTTAAGGTTGGACCACTTGGTGGATCTGAGTCTGCGGTTGTGGTTGCACCACCTGTTGGAGTTTGGCTCTTGAGCAGGACCGAGCCATTTCTCCTACGAGGGGAACTACAGGGAGGCTGTCACAGTTGCAGATCTCGATCATGAAACCATCAGGATCGTGAAAGAAGAGCTGGTCCACTTGAATTCCTCCTTCTTCAACTATTGCCCTCACATACTCTATCTCCATGTCATCTAGCTTCTTCTCCACTGCTCCCATACTCTCACACTGCATTTTCCACAATTCACAACTCTTCTTTTTCAGACCAAATGTCCTCAAATAGTCATACATATATGCTCAAAACAGAGTAACAACTGTAGTATTAGGATCATTCTCTGCTTTTAGTCTCATTCTATCAAACACAAAATTACCATGTTTGGATTCTTCTAACCAAATAGTTTATTGTCTAATCATCATAAAGAGTTCTAGCTCTTACACCAATATATCAGAAAAACACGTTTTGAACCATTGAACCGAACTGTTTGTTGTCAATAACTAGAAGGAAAGATGAATACTTCTACCTCGCTCACATAGTACCCCAACCCCACCTTTTACTGTCGTTTCTTTCTCTCTATTCTTAACATTTTTATTGTCCTTTTCTGTCGATTTCTTGTCTCACAGTTTCAGTTTCTTACATCCATACTTATCATTCATCACATCAAACTCTAGTACTATAAACTCTACCTTCATGGTTTAATCATGAAATGAACAGAGCTTAATTGTTAACCAGTTTGGATTTTGCGTTTTGAATAAAAGACTCATAAAGGGAGCATCTAAATATAGAGATTATATGCATGTAAGCTATGTTTTATGATTTATAAAGCAAAAAGAATGTGCCAAAAATTGAGATAAACAAAGACTAACCTGGAAAGAGATATGATTATCTTTGGGATTAATGGCAGTTTTCTTGGGAAGTTTGTCTGGTTCTGAAGAACACAAAAGGTGAATTCCAATTCCATGACCAAACAGCCTAAACCCAAAAACACACAAAAAACCATTTAAAACTCATGTTAATATATTCTCTAAGCTGTCTCAAGTAAGAGAGTTACGTACCAAGCGCCTTCAAAGTTTAAGGATTCAGGTCTTCGAATTGGTAAGAAGCCTAAAACCTT
This sequence comes from Lepidium africanum, assembly GCA_900406405.1. Lineage (NCBI taxonomy): Eukaryota > Viridiplantae > Streptophyta > Magnoliopsida > Brassicales > Brassicaceae > Lepidium > Lepidium africanum. The sequence goes on from OVAX01001042.1 coordinate 33,565, forward strand.
TTGGTAAAAGTTCATAGAATCCTCAACTGATCGGCACAAGAGAGAGACATGGTTTAGTGACGTGAGATGCAAAGGGTTTCCTGCGTTTTCCTTCATTTTTTTGAGCCGCCTTTGAACAGTAATCCAAATACAATGGCGTCTACGTTGATACAAACGAAGATAGATATTGATTGACGAAAATAAAAAATGCTTTGTTTATGACTCTATGTATAAATAGAGTTGTGTAGAAAGGAAAGTTTAATGAGATAACCACGGAACTTATCTGATTATGATCTATTACAAATGCCTATGATGCTGTATTTATAGAAGGCGTCTAAGCAACTCGACAATTTTATGCATTTCTAAAGAAAATTAATATTTCATTATTTAAAACTATTCATCGCATTAACTTATCAAACAAAAATAGACCTATTAGATCCTGTTTATGTAATTGGGTTACTCATTATAAGTTGAGTATAGGACTTTCTTTTACCAGTTGCAAGCGTAACAATCGAATAATATCCTATACAAAAAATCGTTTTTAAATATATATATATATATATATATATATATATGTATTGGCGTATCTAAAACAGAGTTTTTTCGGTATGGTGATTACACGTTTCGGCTCATAGCATAAGTTGAACTCTACTCCATTATATGTACATATTAAATAGGTGATTTTAGAGTATATATATTTGGGTTATAGATATATATAATCTTACCTCATAGAATATACTTTTTTTCAATAATTCTTTTAACATACCCCGAAAACAGTTTGAGAATATCAGACGTCAATTAGTGTTGATAGACATATATAACAACAAAATAAACAATAATATAAATGAATCTAAGTAAATTTCGTGTAATCTATGTTTTTTACAAAAAAATTGTAGTCAATAATTGCAACTGAAGAGCGAAGGGTTATTATGATCTTATGTAATACGTAAATAGAAAAGTAGTACGTAAAAGGAATGATTAGTTAATAACTAAGAATGGGGAAAAGAAAAACAAAACAATTGGTACGCTAGAAAAGGTGAAAATGATATGATTGGTAAAAAAATTGGGGAGACTTTTTTTTTTTTTTAAAAAACACAATTGGGGAGAGTTTAGAAATGGAGAATGTTGTGTAATTGGTAGTGATGAAGCATGAGGATGAGTTCAACACGTAAGAACTCAAACAAAGCTGAGTCGGACAACTTTACAACTACAGATATATTGGACACGTCAGCATTTATCAAACGTTACTTCTTTCGTTGCTTTGTGCTTCAACAATTTGATCATGTGAATTGCCGTGTCCTGTTCAAATTAGGCTGTCCGAATAACCAAATTTGATTTTGTTTTTACATATTTCGGGATATTTCCTTAGATGTTGCATTTTCTTAATACATAAAAAAATTAAGAATCACTTATTTTACGTTTAGAGATTTTAATCTTTATTCCACGATTATTAGTTAGCTTCAAAACTAGCTATTGCCAAAAGAAAAAAAATATTTTTCTTGTGTGCAGAATAATTTGTTTATTGGATTAGTTATCTTTTTTAGTGCGTCAGATTAATTTTCTACATATTAAAGTTTATAAAAAGGTTAAGCTTCTTTTTTATTTTTATTTATCGTATAACACAAATGATCTGGCAGGGGTTTTGGATTATTTTTAACATGACTGTTACGTTCCACCTATTCTCCAATGATCTAGTGATTAATATATAATGCCCCATAATTATATGATATACTGAATTAGCTTTTTACATTTGATTATTATACTTTTAGTGAGTGTAATTTTGTCACTTACTTCAACCAAACATCCACAATAGTACCTTTTTCTTTATAATTTACTTTACACAGTTACTTTTCATCTAGAGCCTTTTCTCTGATCGAAGGGCCGATTAAATCTAATCTGGAATTCCACTTAACATTTAATTAAGCTTTTCTACACGTTTTTTTCTTTCTTAATTTCCAAATCACAATTAAATAGCTTTGTTTTTACCTCTATGATCCAAACAGCTGGTTCATGCTGCATTAATATGTCGTATGATTGATTCCATAGATTAATAAATAAATAAGGTAAAATACCAACGTTATAAACTACAACCCAGCTGCACAACAAATTGGCACCAGAAACATAAGCCCAAAGAAGAAAAATTTTAACTGGAATATGAAGGATCTTCGGAAACGGTTACTTGGACAAATTCTAAAAGGGATGACACTCACCAGAAAGAGCTCTCCATAAAAACATAAAAGATCAAACACTAAAACTGAACTACTAATTCAAGCAGAGTCACTAAACATCTCATGTAACTTGTTTGGCGTCAGATAACATTAATAAGACCGGAATACCACACTGTTGTCAGACCAAAAGCAACACCGATATGATCGAAAAGTAGAACCACAAAGACCAGAGATACAAAAACCTCTTCCATCACACCAAAGCAAAGCTACACGAAACTCACCCACAAACTAGGGGACAAGGAGAAAATCCTTGAATATTAGCTCGAGACAAGCCAAGGAGGATCAACCATTCTTACATGTGAACACTCGTCGACCCAATTTTCACCATCTACAGTTAGAAATTGGTGACCTCCTCGCAAGAGAAGAGTAGAAAATCGAAACCACAGTTGCGCCTATAACTCTCACCTAAAGTTCTGAAGAACCTCAAAGAAGAGCTTGTACATGATTCAACAAAAGAATTTTACCCAAGATGACAAACAGCAAGAAGAACCCAGATTTAGAGACAGCCACAAGCAGAAAAGAAAATCTAACGGAGAGGAAGTGCAAAAAGCAAAGATGTACCTTGAAGCTAGCTAAGAGCTAAGACCAAAGAGTGAGATCCCAAATCAATTAAGCACCAATGATCTTACAAGAGACAGATCTTGGCCAAAAGCTTCTTCCCTCCTCAATCGCGGGCATGAGCCTCTAGGGAAGAGAGGGCGCAATGGGAAGAGTTGGAGATTCAGTCACGAAGCCCAAGAAATGCCACACCAGATCTATATCTCGAAACTCACCACCACGCAAAACCCTAACCTCAAACGACACCGAGACCACCAATAGAGCCATACGAAGAAATTCTTCTCGCAGCGTCGTGGGGGCCGCCGGAGAAGAAAACTGTGAAATTAGACTTTTGCTCGCTTTCTCTCGTCGTTCTCAAAATAGTGTTGCTTTGTGAATTGTTGCATTAGTAATTAAAAGAATTATACTAATATTCACAAGAATTAAAAAAAATTTGTGAAATTATTTAAAATATCCCTATATTATAATTAATAATGTAGTTAATATAACTAAGTAGTAAGGTTAAATAGAGAAAATAAATTAATTTTATGTTGAAAACTGAAAACATCAAATATATTAATTCAAAATTTAACTCTAAAATATTATTTATTATGAGACAGAGAGTATATAAGATTTTTACGTGCATCGTTTCATTGGAGTACTATATTTTAAAACAAATATATGATATTTGATATGAAAGTTACGCAATGTTAATATGTGATCTATATTTGTAAAATATGATTATATTATAATAATTTTAAAAATATGGGATATTATTTGTGAATATGTTAATTTATATATTGAATATAGTTACATATTTATTTTTTTGTTAATAACTTGACCCATTTAGTTAATTGGGAAATTGTAGGAAATGACAAAAGATAAATGAAAAATTGGCCAAATGATAAAGAGAAAAAAATAGATTACTTTTTACTGACAATTGTCATTTTAACCATATAGGCATATACCATAGGTTCTGCAACAATATTTATTATTAAAAAACATTACTAACAATATTATTATCACGTTTTTATTTGTGTTGTACGTTTATCTTCAAATTTGTAGGGTTATATTAATAGTTATCATTGTAAATTATCAACTCCTTTTATTCATCATAATTCTCCCTGTTATTTATATATATAGAACTTATTATATGTACAAATAAAACATTATATTGCTAACTATAACATTATACGCACAAACAAAATATTATGCTGCGACCTATAACATTATACGTACAAACAAAATATTATATTGCTAAGTACTAGGGGTAAATGAGTAAACGAAAGTCAGATTCCTAATTTCGGTTGTGCAACTGTCATTTGGCCAATTTCATACTTATCTTTTGTCATTTCACCAATTCACCCTAGTTAATTTAGACTTTTAAATTCTATAGATGATATATATATATATATATATATATATATATATATATATACGAAACTAACTTATAATCGATGATTTTTTTTTTTTGTCAGCTTAAGTGGGCAAGTGAGTTTATAGGTACATCATTTACCGAAGACATATTACTAGAATGATTCTTAACAATGCATACTAGGAATAGGTTGAAAAAATCTTTATTTGCACCCTAATTTATTAATGAAGTTAGATTGATTTATCTAATAATAATAAATAGAGTAGGTAGGTTTTTAACCGTTGACATAAAAAAAACAAAACAAAACAAAACAAAAGACTGTGTGAAGAATGCAAAATTATAAATTTAAGGAAAATTTGTGGTGCTTATGAAATTTATGATAGATTGAAAATTAATGCAAAAATGTAATGGGTTTTGGAAGAGCTAATTTTTCAATGTCATGAGAAAAAAATTGAAATAAATAATGCATTATATTCTCTCAAGTCTTACAGAAACTTATTAAGTTTTAGAGATATCCGCAAGAATGAATATTATATAGAAATTATGAATAAGAATGACATTCATCAATATCTTTGCATTATATCAGTCATTCCAGAGAGAAAATATATATTAGAAAAGCTGTTACTTTTATCCTCCAGAATATATTCCACAAAATAAATATGGTTGAATAATATATTAATGTAAACCAGAAGTTTACATGTGCGTTCAAACTCTGGCATGAGCGACTAGGACATCATGGTTTAATCATGATGAGAAAAATTATTGAAAACTCAAATGACCATTTGTTGAAAAACCAGAAGATTTTTCAAACGGGAGAGTTTCCATGTAATGCTTATTCTCTTGGAAAACTAATAATTCGGCCATCACTAGCAAAAGTTGGGAATAAATCTATAGTATTCTTAAAAAGAATACATGGTAATATATGTGGGCCTATCCACCCTCAATGCAGACTGTTTAAATAGTTTATGGTATTAATTGATGTATCTAATAGATGGTGACATGTGTGTCTGTTAAGTACACAAAATATGGCTTTCATAAAATTTATTGCCCAAATAATCAGGTTGATAGCATAATTTTCAGATTATACAATATAGAGTGTAAGACTTGATAACACTGCTGAATTCACTTCACAAGTTTTCAATGACTATTTTATATAATTGGGAATTGAGGTTGAACATTCCAATCCCGCATGTTCATACACAAAAAGGCATTGCTGAGTCTTTGATAAAAACGTTACAAATGATTGCTGGACCTTTAATAATGAGAACAAGATTCACAATTTCAATATGGGGTCATGCAATTTTGCATGTTGTGGCACTAATTTAAATAAGGCCGAATGAGTATCAATATCATAAATACTCCCCATCAGAATTAACATCTGCCCAGAAGTCGAATATATCTCATATCCATTTTTTTGGGTGTGTGGTTTATGTGTCCATAGCACCACCACAAAGAACAAAAATGGGACCACATAGGAGATTAAGAATATATATTGGGTATACATCACTAAGTACAATTCGGTATCTGGAACCAAAAACCGGTGATATGTTTACGGCACGTTTTGCCGATTGTCATTTTAATGAAGATGAATTTTTAGTGTTAGGGAGAGGAACTAGAGAAGTTCCAAAAGATATAACATGGTGCACATTGTCGTTATTGCACATTGATCTCTCTACGAAATAACGTGAAGTGGAAGTTCAAAAAATTATGCATTTAAAAAATATGGCAAACCATATACCGATGCGTTCACCATACTAAAAGGGTGACAAAATCATATATACCCGCTCTAAATTTTCTATCAAGAGTTATTGTTTTGGAAGAACAAAATGATGGAAATATAGCAAATGAACCAAATGTTCAGTTGAAAAGGGGGAGACCAATGAGATAAAAGGATAAAAATCTATGAAGAAAAAAAATTGGGAGAACTGAATGAAAGTGGTCCATAAGAACCACATACAGAGAAAAGTCCTGAAGAGGGCATCAATGTTGAAAACGTTAGATTTCCATCAATTGTACCCAAACTGGAATATTATCGGTTAGAAATGAGATAGAAGATGATGATGGAATTTTCTCATTCTCTGTATTAAAAAAAATTGATAATGAAAGTGATGATCCAGATCTAAGGTCCATATTGGAATGGTAGAAAAGATCTGATTGGGATAAATGAGAAATGACCATAAAAACTGAGTTGAACTCCCTTAATAAACGAGATGTTTTTGGACCTATTGTCACAATACTCGAACATGTAATATCAGTAGGGTATAAATGAACTTTTGTTCGAAAAAGAAATAAGAAAAATAAGGTAACAAGATATAAAGCGTGACTTGTTGCCCAAGGTTTCTCAAAGATCGAGAATAGATTATAAAGAGACATATTCCCGGGTAATGGATGCAATTACATTCAGATTTTTGATGAGCCTAGCGACATCTAAAAATCTAGAAATGTATCTAATGGATGTTGTGATAACATATCTATATGGATCACAAGAAAATGATGTATACATGAAAATCTCAGAAGGATTGAGAATGCTTGAGGCATTGAACTCAAAATCTAAAGAGGTATGTTTGGGTGCATATGGTATAATCGCTTAAGTGAATATTTGTTGAGTAAATGATATACCAACAATGTGATATGCCATTGCGTATTTTTTTAAAAAATTTATCCGGATTTGTGATCATAGATGTACATGTTGATAACTTGAACATAATTGGAACTCAAAAGGAGATTAATGATGCAATAACTCATATGAAAGAAGAGTTTGAAATGAAAGATCTTGGACATACAAAAATTTATCTTGGGATCTAGATCAAGCATCTTTGGAATAGAATTTTTGTACATCAATCAAATTATACGAAAAGGATCTTAAAACGCTTTTACATGGATAAAGCGACTCCTTCGAGTACTCTAATGGTCAATTAATCACTTAATATTTATAAAGATCCATTCCGACCTTGCGAAGACAACGAAGAGGTATTAAGTCCTGAAGTACCTTAGATGAGTGCTATTGGTGGACTCATGTACCTTGTAAATTGCACTCGGCCATATATTGCTTTGTTACAAATCTGCTTGCAAGATATAGTTCGTCACCTACACGCAGACACTGGAATGAAATAAATCATATATTTTGATATCTACAGAGAACCATTGATCTGAGATTATATTCTAATAGAAACTCTAGTGTCGATTTAGTTGGTTTTGCAGATGCATGCTATTTATCAGATCCACATAAAGCATGATCGCAAACCGGATATATTTTCACAATTAGAGGCAGTACAGTTTCTTGGCATTCCCAAAAGCAGACTCTAGTTGCTACCTCCTCAAATCATGCAGAAACAATTGCACTTTATGAAGCATAAAAAGAATACGTATGACTTAGATCTATGACTCAACACATAAAAGAAGCAACCATAATAGTCATAAAGAAAGAGTCAACAGAATTATTTGAAGACAATGTTGCTTGTGTCGCCCAACTTAAAGAAGGTTATATCAAGAGCAACCAAAAGAAACATATTCCCCCCAAAAAATTCTCCTACACACAAGAACTCTAGAAGAATCAAGAAGTGGATATTCAATATATCAGTTCAACGGATAACACAGCTGATCTGTTTACAAAGACGCTTCCCACTACTACAATAATTTGAAAACATGTTCACATCATCAAGATGCGTCAACTACGAAACTTATGATATCCATCATTTCAGGGAGAAATTATGTTACTGTACTCTTTCTCCCTTGTCATGGTTTTTATCTTACTTAATTTTTCTATAATAAGGTTTTTAACGATGTAGTATGTACTAAAAGATAATTAAGAGGAAGTATTAGAAAAGAGATAATTACCTCTCAAATAATGTTTTAATATTTTGTTTCACCCCTTGGTTTTTAACCGACTTAGTGACCCTATATAAAGGCTTCACCACTCTTTTAATTGTTACTACTACACATAATAATAAGAAGAAAATAGTTGATAATACTCTTATATCTATCTCTCTTCTTTTATAAAGAATATTATATTATATAATATTAAGATATTTATTTTATAGCAGAAAAAAAACAGCTGTGGAAATTATTGTCAAAAAAATCACTAGAAATGGACAAATTTAGATAGGGTAGAAAAATTTAAATTAAGTGAAATTTTTAAAATTGTGTGAATTTTTTTTAATATAAATTATGGAAAAAATGTATTTACTAGACAATGTTTTGAGCCCACAAAACACATACAACCTGTAAAAATAGGTGAAAATGTAAGAGAACGCAAGACAATATTCCACATCATTTCATGACATTGGGGTTGATTGGTAAGGCTTTTTGTTGAGCCTAATACTCTTTTAAAAGTCAATCATGTTTTATTAACAGAGAATAATGCTCTGTGAATGCTCTATAACTCAATGCTCTTCAATAGAGCTTTTCCTAAACATAAAGTATTAAAAATCATTGAAATATTATTTTACATTTACTATTAATATGATTAATATTTTGTAAATAATCTTAAATTTTTTTATAATGGCTAATTTTGTAATATTCATACTATATGCTCACTACTATTCCAATCATATATCATGAACTCCTTTATAGCTTCTTTTATGCTTTATGCTAATGAGCATAAGGTGTATGCTCTGTAATGCTACATGTCTATGCTTTATCAATCAAACTCATTGTCTCACGCCCTCTCATGTTTTCTCCTGCTTTTATGGGCTATATGTGCTTTGTGGATGCCTCATGAAAGAATTCAGAGTATCACTCTGGGTTAGGTTGGATTTACTTCTCAGATGGGCTGAGCAGAATCAATTTTGGAGCTCGAGGAGTCCCATGTAGTCATTTTCATGCCAAATTTAAAGTTGTCCTTTGACAATGACATGCTCAATCTCTCTTCAGATTTCAGAAGTGGCTTTGGCGACAAATTGTCCAGAACTCGTGAAGATGATAGAACTTCTTTAAATCATTGAGAAATTATGAATGGAGAAAAATAGGAGGAAAGAAGAAGAAGATTCTGATCGAGAAGATAGCGAAGATTGATTCACTTAGGTTTATTTGCAGGAGACAAATTTATGTTGATTTTTTTGAATTTTGGGTATATATATAGGATATATAAGCATATACATATATATATTTGTATTTTTTTGGTTTAGTCATATATATATAGTATATATGTATGTGTGTTTTTTTGTTGTTGTGCAATTTATGTGTTTGTTTTTAGTTAAAATTAATATTTGCTTAGAATGAAACATCTTGTAAGAGAACAAATAAAATTTATTAAAATTTAAATAAATAGAAATTGAAACAGTAAAAAAAAACATAAGCCGAAAAAAGGAGAAAACATAAAAAATTAAAAGAAAGATCTTCTATAAGTAAAGTCGGTGAAAAAATTTTTGATTTCTTCATCTCATAAACAAATCTTGCACACAAAAAATTTATTTATATCATAATCAACACCGTAATAATTCCAAATATTGTTGTTCCTTACGAATTTGGAAGTTCGACCATCACAACCACACTTGTCTTTGATGTAAGATGTTTTCAACTCTGAACACACACCATACATATTGGATCTCAGATGTTTGTCAACTCGAAACCGAATTTTTTCAACATTCTCTAATTTTTTGGAAAATTGGGGCATGAGAAGAGAAGACAAAATTTCAAAACTTGTTGATTTATCTTTACCTACAAGACATATCAAAATAGCACCATAAATATATATGGCGTCATAGAAATTAGCTCGAGAACCCCCTTTAAGAAATTTTAGTCCTTCATCTTTATGTTGGTAATAAAAATAGGCGATAACTCCTACCCTATACAAAGCTTCAGGATTTGCAACTCCACATAACTTATTATATCTTTTGTAGAATACTTGAGGATTGCATCAATATGGATAGAATACTTCTTCCTTAAGAGATACTCAGTATAGAACTGGACATTCATCACATATGTCTTTAAACTTCTTGCAAACTATTATAAAGTTAAAAATAGTTGTTAAAGAATAAATAGCACAAAATGATGCTATTAGAATAAAAAATATCATCAGGCAATAAAATTAGTGACTCCATCAAAAATTTAATGTAAAAAAAAATGAAACTAAGATAGAAAACAATGAAAATTAGATTTATTTATAAGAAAAAATTATGGTTTAGTCAAAGTTAGGGTTATCACATTATTTTAGGTATATTCGAATTTAGTTTTTTAGATAAGTTCAAAGAGTAACTAATTTAGTACTAATAAATAGTAACTAAACTAAAGATATAATTAGAACTAAAATAATTATTTTTCTAAAAAAGTATAATTTTAAAAATATAGTTACGATTTTTTTTTTTTTATAATAATGGTATAACATAATTTATAAATATGATGTATAATTTTCAAAATAGGAATATACTTTTGAAATTAGGGTTCTACTTAAACTATATTTTGAAATTAAGGTTTTGTTTTTTTAGACTTTAGTCTTAACATATAATGCATGAGATATTGTTTGTTTTCAATTTTTATTGGTTATTTAAAGGTAATTAGGTATCTTCTTTAATTTGTTTTTTGTTAATTAATTTCAAACCGACATTCAATTAGCTAAAAAAAACTATCCATGAAGCTTTATCTCAGGAATCATCATGATTTTTATGCTTTTTATTAATATATATATATATATACATAATTGACATGTATTAGTAGTAGATTTCGGATAAATAAAATAAGATCAATTTATTAAAATTGTAAATAACCAAAATAACATAATAATAGAATAAGATAAAAAAATCTTACAAATATAAATAGAATAACTAATAAAATTGAACACAAAATTATAAAAATAAAACAAAAAAAGAGTTGATCAATGGCCAAAGTCGATCACTGATATATCTCAATTTTTATCGGTTTTGAGCTCATTAATTCGCTTATTTTCAGAGTCTTTTTCTTTATATTAGAATCTTTTCAGGTGGAAAACGAGAAGAATTTGGATTATACCCATGGAGTTTCGTTTGGAAAGATTTGGAGCATTTTTCTGGAGTTTCAACAAAAGAGTGCTGATCGATCGATCAAACCATTGCTCGATCGATTACTCTCTTCAGCCAGAGCAACACTCAACCTGTTGATCGACCTCACACCTCATGATCGATCGATCACATCAGCACTAGAAGTAACGCTTGACCAAGCTATGTTGGAGATCGGCCACTCATCAGTGATCAATCGATCAACCCTTTGATCGATCAATCAGCGAAGCCATGAGAGATAACTTAATTTTCCTATTTTGTACCTGTGAGGTTTAGAGCATATGAATACTATTTTTCTTATTTTGTTTTAGAACACAACAAATCTCAGAGAGACCTTAGACTGCAATTTTAGCTTTTGTAAGCAGGGAGAAGAATTCCTTCACACTTTGAGAAGATTTTCTGAACCCTTTTATTTATTTGAATTCGATTTCATGTTTTCCTTATTGATGTTTCTGATTTCTGCTTTGATTATCTCTGAGTAGATCTCTTGTTAGGTTTAGGGTTTCTAGGGATTTAGGAATTGATAATTGAGGATTGAATAGGATTGATCATTAGAAGTTCTCCATCTAAACTTTTGCTTAATGCTCAGATTAGCCTGATCAACTAGTTTATGAATCTAGGTTGTTAACCTCCCAAAAATTTGTTAAGAAGCAGAACTAGTTTAGATGAGCAATTAACATTAACCAACGACAATTGATTGTTAAGGGTAATTGTGGATAATTGAACCTTTTCGTTAAAGCTTATTTGCTTCCTGAAACCAGCGATAGTTAGGATCTTTAGGATGGTTAATAGAGTAATAGGTACCACGACAGTGGGCTTATTAGATGTTTATGTTCAAGTAGAGAATATGGCTGTAATTCCCTGAATAATTTTCCCGATTAGATTCCTGTTTTCTGATGAATACCCGAAAACCTGATGCTTTTTATTATAGCTGCAAATCGTTTAAGTTATTAGTTTTTATTATCGAAAATTGTTGTGGTATAACTTGAAACAGAATTGATAGTCAAAAGTGCAAACTTGGTTCTTCGTGGATACGATCCTTAACTACTATTATTTCATTGATGTGCACTTGTAGTAGATATTTAGGGTAAAACCTGAGCATATCAAATTTTTGGCGCCGTTGCAGGGGAACTAATCGGTTGCCTTTTGATTGATATTTAGTTTCTAATCTATACTCTACTTACGCTATTATTTTGTTTTGTTTTTGCTTTTCTTTTAGGGGTTTATGGTCAGAAGAAGTCAAGGATCAGACAATCTGCTGAAGTTTGACAATGAGGAACTTGCTAGAATCGAACATGAAAATAGACGAGCTCGAGCAATGAGTCAAGGAAATCAGCAACTTACAGCGGATCCTGAGAATCAGAACGATGTTCAGATTAACCAAAATGTTCAGCAAACGGTTGAGCAGTTGCAGAGGGATTTAGCTCAACTTAGGAGGCAACATGAACCACCTCAACATCGAGCTATAGGTGATATGGATACTCCACACACCTATTACCAGAATAGGTCAGCTATTCGTCCCTCACCTATCTAGAGGCAAGACTACGAGATCAAGCCTTAGCTGATTGGGTTGGTGAAGCAGTACGTCTTCAACGGCCTCCCAGGAGAGATTCTGATGGATCACATTGAGAACTTTGAGGATATGTGTAGTACAACGAGTTCGAATGGAATCCTGCGGATTATGTTAAGTATAAGCTGTTCCACCATTCACTTTCTGATAAGGCTTCAAGATGGTTGCGATCTTTACCTCCAGGTTCACTTACTACGTGGGAAGAAGTTAGAGCTGCCTTCTTGGATCAGTTCTACACCAAATTGAAGACTGCAGCCTTGAGAAGCAAAATTTCAGTGTTTCAGCAACGTTCTGGTGAGTCTTTGAATGAAGCTTGGGAGTGTTTTAAGGAGTACCAAATAGACTGTCCACACCATGGGTATTCAGATGAGTAGTTACTAAAACCTTCTATGGAGAAATCGAGTGGGAGTAAAAGAATTCTTTGAATGCTGCAAGCAACGGAGATTTCATGACGAACACGAAGAATGAAGCTTTTACTCTCATTGACAACTTGGCTGTAAGTTCTGGTAGTCACTGTCCACAGTATGATCGAGGGAGAAAGGTCAACAACGTGGAGATTCAGAGGATATATGAGATTGCTGAGAAGCTTGACATGCTTATCAAAGCTAATCAAGGGAATCAAAGGGGTGTGCAACAGCTGGATGAAAATAGAGAGGTAGCTTAGGCTCAAGATGAGTCCGAGGTATCAGAGGAGCAGAGAGAGGTCGACTATGTCAACTGGCAGAACAGGGGACAAAATCAAAACTATATTTCTTATAGGAGCACGAATGTAGAGAACCCACAAGATGTCATTTTCCCAGCTCCGAGAATGCCTCAGGGATCACCTTTCCAAGGAAAACCTTTTGTACCAAATTCTGGTCAGAGATGGAACAACCAAAAGACTTACAGTCAAAACCCAGGAGGTAGCAACTAGTGGAAACCGTACAAACTCTATCCGAAACAAGCGCAGCAGCAGCAAGCCCCCGTGAGCTCTTCAGGTACTTCAAACAATGAGATCAAGGCATTGATCCAACAACTTACAACTGAGCAGTAGAAAACCACACGAGAGTTCAACACGAAGGTAGACAACATGTATAATGATTTAAACAGCAAGTTTGAGTCAGTTTCTGTACAGCTGAAGAAGCTAGACACTCAAGTAGCTCAAAATGCTAAGCTATGAGAAGACCTCAGGGAGCTCTACATGGAAAAGTTGAGAAGAATCCTAAGGAGCATGCAATGTTGTGCAGGCTGAAACTGAGGTGTGTGCTGTTAAGAAAGAGGTGAGAAAGGGAGGTAAGTCTAGACCTCCAATCCCATTCCCAAAAGAGCTTACCAAGCTAGAAGATCAAGAAGAGTTCACAATACCTTGCATCCTTGGAGAATTGATCTTTAGTGATGCGCTTTGTGATTCTGGTGCAAGTGTTAATGTCATCTCTCTAGAGACAATGAAGAAGTTTGGTATTGATTTGATGCAGGAGCACAACTTCTCTATATCTTTTGGGGATGCAACTTCTAAGATTTCAAAGGGAAGATTAGTTAATTTCACCCTGCTGGTTGGAAACTACAGAGTTCCAGTTCCAACAGGTTTCACCATGGTTGAGATGGCTAGAGGTGGAGCAGTACTGATATTGTTGGGAAGACCCTTCCTTAACACTATATGAGCAAAATACGATTTTCCTAACAAGAAAGTTGTGCTGGATAACATTGATAAGGAAGTTTCCTACCCGATTAGAGCTTCAACGGGTAACTTGTGTGGAATGATAAACGCCTCTTCTGAGAAGGAAACAGTTTCTGAAATTGAAGATTCGATTCCACGAGCTTGGGAAGTTGTGAACTTGTGTATGAATCAGATGAGGAGCACAATGTTTATCGTGAGCTAGCAGAAAACTCAGCTGAGCAAGATGATACATGTATCCTTGATGTTAAATCTGATAAGCATTTGATCAATCTCAACAAAGACATCGATCGATCACAGTACCAAGCGCGTGAGCATTTGATCGACCTACCAATGTTTGATCGATCGATCATCAAGGAGAAGGAAGTGTACGCTCGACCATTTGATTGATCGTGAGATGTTTGATCGATCGATTAAATTTTCACAGTGCAAACGCACGAGCTTTGATCGACCTGTAGTAATTTGGTCGATCGATCGTTGAGTCCAAAGGATGATGCGTGCGACCATTTGATCAATCGATCATCAAAGAAGGAGATTTCATGAGAAGTTTGATCGATCGATCGTGACTTGGATCGATTGATCAACGGGCTAGACAATGGTATATACAAATGAACCAAGGAAACCTGCAAAGAAGTTTAGGAGATCAGCCTATCTTGAGGCCGGACAATCCTCTAGTGGTTCAGGTCTTAGAGAGCAGCTACTGTGGCTTAGACCTGATGAGTAACCATTCTAGAAGAATCTTGGTAATCGGTTTAATCCATCATTGCTGAAGAATGACAAAGCTTATAAGAAGCGTACAGCTGAATGAGGATGGTAGAAGTTTCATGTGATCTTTTATGATCAGTTGTTGAGAAACAAGATGTTTATGACTAAGTTTCTCTGCCCTGCTACTCTGGATAAGTTGGGGATTCTTGATGATGTTGGGGGTATGCTTGAGAGACTCGGTTTGGGTACCTTTGGGTCTACACTATATCCACTGTACCCGGAGCTGGTTCGTCAGTTTTCAGCCACTTGTGATCTCCATTTGGCTGCATACCCTCATGCTCCCAATTCTACTGCATAATTCACCTTCATGTTCAAAGGAGTATCATACACACTGACCATCATAGATATTTGCAGGATATATGGCTTTAAAGATGATGCTGAGGGACAGTTGCCTCCTCGTTCTGGTCCAGCAAACAATGCCTTGTGGCATATTTTAGTAGATAGAGGTTTTCAAGGACGTGATTCTAAGCTCACGCACATTAGGCATCCATCAGTTCGGATTGTAGCAAAGCTTTTGGGTTATACTATTCTTTGTAAGGAGATATATCCTGCTGTCATGAAGCTTGAGTTGGAGATTCTTCATCACGCTATTGCTCAAGCGGTTCTGGATCTCTACAGTAACACTCCTGCTCCTCAGTATGAACCTTGTGACATCAACTTGGGATTCATGCTTGCAAAGCTACTTTAAGATCATCGCTTCAGAGGTGTACTAGACCAACCACTCGCAGAGACCTGACGTTGCTGGACGTCGGTCTGATGATGCATCTGAGGATGAGGATGATCAGCCTCTGGATCGCCGCTTACCATGCCGTTGTCGAGCTCCAGGAGACCACGAGAGTCAGAGCCCAGAGTAGCTTTATTGCATTTCTCACACCCTATCTTTTATTTTCTATTATGCATTCTGTTTCTTTTTATTTTTGTTGCGTATGTCATGCTTTTCTTCGGCTTATTTTCACACCGGGACGATGTGAAGTAAGTTTGGGGGAGGACACTTGCTGTGACTAACGCCTTTTTCTTTTGCTTTTCTTTTTAGCTTTGATTTTTAGAAGAATTCTGTTATTTGCCGTATTTTTGAGCTTTTAAAACTGATGTTTAGGAACTATGATTTTCGAGGATTTTTACATATGAACTAAGTACCATTGATTTGCACCTGTCAGGTATCGATTGACTATTGGAAAACCTAGAGACAAGGCAATTTCTCCGTGTAACACCCACATCCATCTCAGTATTCAGAGAGGCTCATGCCAATTTCAAGCTGAACCTAACTTAGTTTTCTCATCAAGGGGGTTGGAAATGCATCAGATTTGCTGCTTCCCTCGTTTCAATAATAGATACTTCCTTGTAAGTATGGTTTCTCCTCTCTCCATCATTTCGAGCATCCGTTGCTTAATTCTGAAAGTAACTACATATAAAGCTGTACATTTGTAGTATGCTGAGGGTAAAAGTCTCTCAATGACGTTGCCGTATTTGAGTGAATTTAGTAATTTGAGGATAACTCCTATGACGTAACCTTTTCACTTAAATATTGTTGCTTACCGAGAGAAACTCCAATGAAGCTACTCGTGTTACATTCTTTGAGTTACCAAGGAACCAACCAATAAAAAAAATAAAATGATACCCTAGGTAAGTAGGGAGTAATTGGTTGAATGAAATGAGAGGAAATGAATCATACTGAAGGTAGTCTTGAGAATCTGGAAAGGAACTCTTATGTCCTTTGATCGATATCCCCTCAATAAGACCACACCTAGATGTAGTAGAAAGTCGGTATGGTGTATCTGAGTCACTCTTTTGGATTGTGGAGTTTAGCCGGGATAGTTGCTAAGTCTGGGAGAAGTACAAGGTGGTCTCGATTTTGACAGGTAAGTATCAATTGGTTTACTGAGAGAGTATTGTGCAATGTCTTATGACGAATGAGTTCCTTTGAGTGGAATCTTCATGTTGGTCTTTTCTTTCTTTGCTTGAGGACAAGCAATAAGCTAAGTCTGGGGGAATTGATATACCTCAATTTTTATCGGTTTTGAGCTCATTAATTCGCTTATTTTCAGAGTCTTTTTCTTCATTTTAGAGTCTTTTCAGGTGGAAAACGAGAAGAATTTAGATTATACCCATTGAGTTTCGTTTGGAAAGATTTGGAGCATTTTTCTGGAGTTTCAACAAAAGAGTGCTGATTGATCGATCAAACCATTGCTTGATCGATCACTCTCTTCAGCCAGAGCAATGCTCGACCTATTGATTGACCTCACACCTCATGATCGATCGATCACATCAACACCAGAAGTAACGCTCGACCTTATGATCGACCAAGCTATGTTGGAGATCGGCCGCTCATCAGTGATCGATCGATCAACCCTTTGATCGATCGATCAGTGAAGCCATGAGAGATAACTTAATTTTCCTATTTTGTACCTGTGAGTTTTAGAGCATATGAATACTATTTTTCTTATTTTGTTTTAGAACACAACAAATCTCAGAGAGACCTTAGACTGCAATTTTAGCTTTTGTAAGCAGGGAGAAGAATTCCTTCACACTTTGAGAAGATTTTCTGAACTCTTTTATTTATTTGAATTCGATTTCATGTTTTCCTTATTGATGTTTCTGATTTCTACTTTGATTATCTCTGAGTAGATCTCTTGTCAGGTTTAGGGTTTCTAGGGATTTAGGAATTGATAATTGGGGATTGAATAGGATTGATCATTAGAAGTTCTCCATCTAAACTTTTGCTTAATGCTCAGATTAGCCTGATCAACTAGTTTATGAATCTAGGTCGTTAACCTCCCAAAAATTTATTAAGAACTAGAACTAGTTTAGATGAGCAATTAACCTTAACCAACGACAGTTGATTGTTAAGGGTAATTGTGGATAATTGAACCTTTTCGTTAAAACTTATTTGTCTCCTGAAACCAGCAATAGTTAGGATCTTCAGGTTGATTAATAAAGTAATAGGTACCACGACAGTGAGCTTATTAGATGTTTTTGTTCAAGTCGGGAATATGGCTGTAATTCCTTGAATAATTTCTTCGATTAGATTTCTGTTTCCTGATGAATACCCGAAAACATGATGCTTTTTATGATAGCTGCAAATCGTTTAAGTTATTAGTTTTTATTATCGACAATTGTTTTGGTATAGCTTGAAACAGAATTGATAGTCAAAAGTGTGAACTTGGTTCTTCGTGGATACGATCCTTAAGTACTACTACTTCATTGCTGTGCACTTGCAGTAGATATTTAGGGTAAAATCTGAGCATATCAATCACTGCATAAGTNATTTAGGGTAAAATCTGAGCATATCAATCACTGCATAAGTGTCTTCTATCCATGAGACGCCAAACTTCATAATTCCATAAATAACTCTTACACACCATATCAGTTTTTGTATCTTTGAACTCTCAATCTTTTGAATCTTCATCCATACATGAACACTTGTCTTTCACATATGACTTCATCAATGACCAAAAGATAGATGGACTAAGTGTTTTGAGATGAGGTATAACTCTATAATAAACTCTATCAAGATCATTATAAATTTTCTTTAACATAGTCTTGATAAACGAATATAGAAGTTTAGCACCTTTAATTTTTGATGTCTCTCCAAGGAAAAGTAGAGTGATACTGTAAACATATTTGACATCAATAATACCTTTTTCAGAAGCTTCATTTAATAATTTGAGTCATTCTTCTTTTTCTTTGCAATGAATTAACCAAATTATACCCAATCTGTAAAGAGCTTCCAGATGATAAACATCTCTTATTTTTGATATCTCTCGATAAAATGAAAAGGATACAATTTATTGGGGGTTAAATTCAACTTCTTCTAAAGAAAATTTGGACAATACATGACTTTGATCACATAGTTCATGAAATATTTTTGAAACTAATCTTAGGTTAAGAAAAGTAGACAAAGATGATGAAGCATAAAAAATGATTATTAAGGTTAGAAGATCATGAGGTAAAAGAGTTAAAGAATATGACATGATTTTAGGTTAAGAAAAAAAAGTATAAAAGAATTAAGGTTTCGATGGAAAGTGTTATGTGGAGCAAAGTAGTATTATGTGTTAGGTATATATATATATATTTGAGTAGATATTACGTGATGTATTTTAAGATACAAGATTTAGAAAAAAAACTCGTTGATTCGAATTGAATAACGATTTTGATCTTTCTTCCTTGAAGGTTAAAGAACGTTATTCAACTGAAGCTAAGGGAAAACAAAGCTACAAGAGCGTTCTGAAGTTTATTAATCAAAGTCTGAATAACATCAAATCGAAGGCTATCCTTAAATAATAACAAACGAGTTCAAAAACCCTAACTTATTCGAAAAGGCTAAAAACTAGGAGATGATAAGAATTGAAATAAAGAACATAAACAAAACGTTAAATAAAGAAAGATATGCGCTGCATCAGGTCTCCTGGGGTAAAGAAAGATTCGACCCTGAATCTTGAATCTCAGATGAGTAGTAAGGACGTAAATGGTTCACATTGAACACATTTGCTGTTTTGATGCTGTCTGGAAGTTCGACCTTGTATGCATTGGGATTGATTTGAGACAATACTTTCACAGGCCCAATCTTTCGTGATTTGAGTTTATTGTATTCATACAAAGGTAAACGGTCCTTAGTCAAAATAACCCACACTTCACCAACATTGAATATGACTTCACAGCGGTGTTTATCTATGGTTTCTTTGTAATGAGCTGAAGAAGCTTCAAGATTTTGGCGAGCTTGAAGATGGATTTGCTGCAAGGAGTCCACAAAGTCAAGAGCTTCACCATGGAACCTAGTCTTGTCAGGAAGAGTTGTTAAACCGAGAGGTCCACGAGGGACATTACCAAACACTACTTTGAAAGGACAATAACCCAAACTTCGATTGTTGGCATGGTTATAAGCAAACTCCACCTGCGGTAATATCAATTCCCAAGAACGAATATTATCGCCAACAACACACTGTAACATAGAGCCCAAGGAACGGTTCGTTACCTCAGTTTGCCCATCAGTCTGAGGGTGATACGCAATGCTCATGTCCAAAGAAGTACCAAGAGACTTCCAAAGAGATTGGCAAAAATGACTTAGAAAGCGAGTATCCCTATCTGACACTATCGAAGTTGGCAAACCATGAAGTTTATAAATTTCCTTGAAGAACAATTGTGCCATCGAAACTGCATCTGTAGTCTTCTTACAAGGTACAAAATGAGCCATCTTAGAGAAACGATCCACAATCACAAAAATAGAGTCATTACCTCGCTGCGTTCGAGGAAGGCCAAGAACAAAGTCCATACTTATATCGGACCAAAGCTGTGTCGGAATTGGAAGGGGTAAATATAAACCCGCATTGCTTGAACCTCTGTTAGCACGTTGACAAGACTCATGTCTTAGAGTAGGCCAGAAGTACGATTGAGTAATGAGCTTTAGAGTACCTCCAACATGCCCTTCATTATGGAGTTCTTGTATTAATTGAAGCCGCAAGCTACAGTCTGGAATGCAAAGGTGAGTTCCCTTGAAAAGAAAAGAATCTGTAATAGTGTAATCCGAACGAAGTCCTAGTTTTGTATCACGAAGAGTTGGAGCAAAATACAGATCAGATTCATACAACTCCGAGAATGAAGCAAAACCCGGAACTGTCGACTCCATCGTAGTTTCTAAACAATGACGCATACTCAAAGCATCAACCACCTTATTTAAACGACCCGAAGTGTGTTTAATGCTGAAAGTGAACTGTTGCAAGAAAGCCACCCAAGTAGCATGACGAGAAGATATTTTAACCTGACTATCGAGGTGTTTCAAGGCATCATGGTCCGTGAAAAGAATAAATTCCTTATGAAACAAGTAGTGTCGCCAATGTTTAATTGCTTGGACAATTGAATAAACTCAATATCATAGGTGCTATAACGGCTTCGCGTTCAAGCTAGTGTCTGGCTGTAAAAAGCAATCGGTTTGCCTTCTTGGCATAAAACCGCACTAATCCCCAGTTTAGACGCATCACAATGAAGTTCGAAAGTGCTGTCAAAATTTGGTAAATATAAAATAGGAGCTGCAGTAAACTTTTCCTTAATCAAAGCCAAAGCTTGTGAAGTGGCAGTAGTCCATGAAAATGCCGAGTGTTTCATACAATCAGTTATCGAAGTCATAATGGAGCTGAAATTCAGAATAAAACAACAATAGAACGAAGCCAAACTATGAAAACTACGAACTTCATCAAGACTTGTAGGTTCTGGCCAATTACGAATTGCTAAAACTTATTCGAAGTCCATTGATAAACCATTACTCGACATCACATAGCCTAAGAACAACACTTTATCAATGGCAAACTCACACTTTTTGAATGCTGCAAAGAACACTTCCTTGCGTAAGGTTTCCAAGACTTGTCGTAAATGTGCATGATGTTTATCCAAATACTACCTGTAAATTAGAATGTCGTCAAAGTAGACAACTACAAACTATCCAATGGAAGGTCGAAGAGCTTGGTTCATGACTCTCATAAACATACTAGGAGCATTAGATAAACCAAAAGGCATAACCAGCCATTTAAATAATCCTTCCTTTGTCTTAAAAGCTGTTTTCCACTCATCACCTGGATGAATTCGAATTTGATGATACCCACTCTTGAGATCGAGCTTAGAAAACATGGAAGCTTGACCTATTTGATCCAACAAATCATCCAATCGAGGAATAGGAAAACGATAACGAACCATGATTTTGTTGATTGCTCTACTATCAACACACATTTGCCAAGAACCATCTTTCTTAGGAATTAACAAGGCCGGAACTGCACAAGGACTCATGCTTGGGAGAACATGATCGCGTGCAACCAATTCCTCGACTTGACGCCGTAACTCTTCGTGTTCTTGTGGACTCATTCTGTAATGTGGTTGGTTAGGGAATGTAGAACCTGGCACTAAGTCGATGTGGTGCTGTATATCATGCAAAGGAGGTAGACTCAAAGGTAATTCATCAGGAAAAATGTCCGAGAACTCGTCTAAAAGGATCGAAACACTTGCTGGAATAGGAGCTTCAGTTTTGACTGGATTAGAAACACGAGGTAGGAGGAGGCAAGCGAAACCTTCCGCAACAATCTCACGATTACATTTTTCCGCTGAGCTAAGTGTTGAAAATGTCAAATTGGCATTAAACAAATAATATAAAGTTGGTAAAATTGTTGGTG
>OVAX01001043.1:0-55778 GCA_900406405.1 Lepidium africanum
TATTCTCTGGAAATTTTATTTCCGCTGCGCCGTGTGAGTTTAGTGCCGTTTATCCCAACAAAAACGAAAAAAAGTTTGGACCTATATCTACTAAATATATGGTGTCTTCATTATGAATGTTCGAGATTTCTAACTAGTTATATAATAACTGATATTTTTCAGATTGCTTAATAAAGTTATCTAATAGCAAAAACAAAGAAATTTTGGACATACACCATAGTGTTTTTATCACGAATATCCTAATTTTCTAAATAGCTATGTAATGACTCATATTTCTCCAATTAGGTTATCTGATGCTAAAAAATTCAAAGTTTGGGCCTATACTTCAGTACAAGCGGAAGCCCAAGATTGCGCGTGATCGGAGTATCATATCTTCATCGGCGGCAACTAATTCTGGAAACGGCGGCAGAAAATGAACTATCTTTTTACCTCCTTCCGTCGCATCCTCCTCTTAAATCCTAATCCTCACCACAACTTCCTTCTTCATAGATTGTTATCATCTCGCCGTTCAACCCCGCACATTCCCGTCGAGCCTCTAATCCTACGGTTACAATCACCTGCCGTACCCGATTCTACATGTACTCCGCCGCATCAAATCACTCTCTCCGAATTCTCAAAGACCCATCTCTCCACCATATTGAATATCCTCGAAAATCCTAGTGTTGCTCCCGGTTCGAGTCTCGAGTCCGTTTTGGATGAAACCGGAATCGAACCGTGTATTCAGTTGGTTCAAGCGCTGTTTGATCGGTTAAGTTCATCGCCAATGTTACTGCACTCGGTGTTCAAATGGGCGGAGATGAAACCTGGGTTTACGCTTTCTCCTTCATTGTTCAAATCTGTTGTCAATTCTCTGTGTAAAGCTCGTGAGTTTGAAACTGCTTGGTCATTGATTTTTGATCGAGTGAGAAGCGATGAAGGGTCGAATCTGGTTTCTGCAGAAACGTTTATCGTTTTGATCAGACGGTATGCTCGTGCTGGTATGCAGATTTCTTTTAGCTTCGATAATGGAAATTGAAGAGTGAGACAAAGGGCTAGCTCAGACGAACACTGAATTAGATTTAGACACTCTGTTATAGATTTCGTTCGAGCTTTGCCTTTAATGTAGCTTCTCTCGATATTTTTGTAGGTATGGTGCAACAAGCTGTACGGGCTTTTGAATTCGCTAGAAGTTATGATCGGGTTGTTAAATCAGCTTCAGAACACGTGTTGCTTGAGGTTTTGTTAGATGCACTTTGTAAAGAAGGACATGTTAGAGAAGCCTCGATATATTTGGAGAGAAGACGAGGGATGGATCCAAACTGGGTTCCCTCTGTTAGGATTTTCAACATTTTGTTGAATGGATGGTTCCGTTCTAGAAAACTAAAGCAGGCTGAGAAGTTATGGGAAGAAATGAAAGCTTTGAATGTGAAGCCAACTGTTGTCACTTATGGTACTCTCATAGAAGGGTATTGCAGGATGCGTCGTGTTGAGATTGCTATGGAGATTCTTGAAGAAATGAAGACTGCGGAAATGGAGCTCAATTTTATGGTATATAATCCCATAATCGATGGTTTAGGAGAAGCAGGTCGGTTAATTGAAGCTCTTGGTATGATGGAAAGGTTCTTCATTTGTGAATCAGGTCCTACAATCATGACTTATAATTCACTGGTAAAGAATTTCTGCAAGGCTGGAGATCTCTCTGGTGCTAGCAAAATACTCAAGATGATGATGGCACGAGGTGTTGATCCTACCACAACTACATACAACCATTTCTTCAAGTATTTCTCAAAGCATAACAAAACCGAAGAGGGTATGAATCTATACTTTAAGTTGATTGAAGCTGGACATAGTCCAGACCGGTTAACGTACCATTTGATCTTGAAAATGCTCTGCGAGGATGGGAAGCTTAGCTTGGCAATGCAAGTGAACAAGGAGATGAAGAACAGAGGAATTGATCCTGACTTATTAACAACTACGATGCTGATTCATTTGCTCTGCAGACTCGACATGTTGGAAGAAGCATATGAAGAGTTTGAGAACGCTGTGAGACGAGGGATAATTCCACAGTATATCACATTCAAGAGGATTGATAACGGTTTGAGGTTAAAAGGGATGACTGAGATGGCGAAGAGACTATGTAGTCTAATGTCGTCTCTTCCACACTCGAAGAAGCTGCCAAATACTTATAGAGAAGTGGTGGATGCACCGCCTGATAAAGATAGAAGGAAGTCTATATTGCATAGAGCAGAAGCAATGTCTGATGTATTGAAAGGTTGCAGAAACCCGAGAAAACTTGTGAAAATACGTGGATCGTCTAAAAAAGCTGTTCATGAAGATAAAAGCTGGATAGATGATACTCTCAGAGAACGAAATAAAGATGGAGAGGATTTTGAGTGAGAGTAATCTCTTGTAAACATATGTTGGGAATGGGCTTCTAATGGGCCATTTAGGACTGCACTTCGAGGACTTTTTGCATCTCAATTTCTAGCTAGACATACAGACATTCTGACATATAAACCAAAGCAAATGGAATTTCGAAAACTGTGTATATATATATTATCAGTACTGATATATATATATATATATAGCTGAGGTCGAATCATGGTAAAATTCGATCACGTGCATATAGTAAATCTCTTACATAGACAGGTCATATAAGTGGAAACGTCAAAAAATCGACATGTAAACATTAGGAACAAAAACTAGAACCAGACAAAAAATTGTTGCTTAAACGAAAAAAGAAAAGAAAAATGTGAAGTGAATAATGAAGAAGAAAAACAAGACAGAGGGAATCAAAAGAGGTAGGAGGTAGTGAGAGGTCCCTCTCATTCAATGAAGCCGTACGTAATAAGCACAGAGGATGATGACATAAACTCTTAGGTTTTGAATTTTTGTTTTATAATTGTCAGCGAAGGTCAAGCTGCTCTTAAAAGAAACATACCACTGAGATGTCTTCAGTTATGGCCCCACTCTTCTCCTATTCTTCTTCAAAATTCTTTTCTTTTTTTTTTTGGTTTTGGAATCGAGGTTCTCAATCATATTTCATACATCATCATCGAGTCATCACTAACGATACAAATTCCATGTGAATGAAGAATAATAAACTTAAAAAGGTAGCGAAAGTAATCTACTTTTCATTGTCAACGAGAGACATTTAGATATATGAAAATAGATATTATCTTTGTGAGCTCACTTGGTCAGCCAATAGTGATTGAAAATATGGTCAATCCAGTAGACATAGTCATATTGTCATTGTCATTGTCATTGAACGAATTTATATCTTGTAACGTTAACATATGATTCCTTTACCCCAAAAAAAAAAAAAACTAGTGTAGTGGTATTCTAGTTTGGGAGGCATATGTTTTAAAGTTTTAATTTCTTTCTGTTTGGAACTTGAACCAATACTTCTAAGTTACTGAGCTCTAAGGTTATTTCAAATCAAACACTAAAACATTATTTTAGTATTGAATATACTGTTTTCTTATGCAACCCAACACTAAAAATTTTCATTATTATAGTGTGACTTTTTTTTCTACAATATTGTATTATATTATATTTAGTATAGTCACCGTAGAAATAAATATTTATTTTAGTATAATTTCAAGTTAAAAATAAAATAAAAAACGAAATATTGCTACCTCTCTCCTACGTAGAACCTAGGAAATGACCAATAGTCAAACTGAAACTTTAATGGTAACAAATTGTAATCAAACATATACAGTATTAAAATTACCTAACTAAAATCAAACAGATTTAAAAATTTAATACAATACATTAGAAGTGGGATTTAAAAGTCACTAGGCTAGTTGACAAAAAAAAAGATTCCGGAAAGTATAATATAAACACATTAAAGTTTAATAAACCATAAAGTTCACTAAAGGCAAGCACACTTGTACATCTCGGAATCGAGTTTCATCGTTTATATTTCGTAAAAACTTGGTTAATGTACTGGCCACTTGTGGCTCAATGTTGACAAAAAAAAAGTTTAATAAACTATTAAACTACTAAAAACTGTATTAAAATTTTAAGTTTAGTTAAATATTAAATTATTTAAATTGAAAAATGAAGATGTAATAGACTTTTCATTATTTTTAATTAATTAAATTTAATAGTATATTAATAAATAGTTGATTGAAAGAATATTTCATTTTACAAAATTAGTAAAAAATTAAATAATATAATAATATATGATATTGTTTTTAGTGTAATATTTAGTATTGTGGTTAAATATAAACATTTTTTGTGTGTTAAAAGTAAAATAGTGTGATGGTTAGAAATGCGTTAAATTAGTAGGTTGGATTTCTATCAAAATTTTTAATATTATCAAATATAGATGTTTAATATGATATAAGTAATCGAAGATCACTACAAAAAATTAGGCGTTTTACGTCATTAATTTTAATTGTTTATATCAGTTTTTAATTGACACAACTGCTATTTACATCGCTTACAAAAATGACTCTGAAAGTGCTGATACAAATATTTAGTGTCGATTTAAACAATTGATGCAACTATTTTCATCGTTTACTAATAAATATACTAGTTTATATCACATATAAAAATGATGCTAAAATTTGTATCAATTACTATAAATGATGAAAATAATTGTGTCAATTACTAAAAAATGATATTAATATTGACATCATTTACTGTCAACTTTATGTCACTTGTAAAAGATGATGTAAAAATTTGTATTGATTATTATAAATGATGATAATATTTACATCATTTACAGTAGTAATTGATGCTAATTTTGTGTCACTTGTAAAAAATGAAATAAAACTTTGTATCAGTTATTATAAATAATGATAATATTTATATTATTTACGGTAATTGATGTTAACTTTATGTCATTTTGAAAAAATGAAGTAAAAAATTTGTATCACTTTTATTTTACTTGTTATCATGTTTTCATATTGAATAATATTAAACGATCTTTCAAAAAAAAATTAAAATTTTGTTTATTTAGATTTGCTTAAATTAATGATCATACATTAAGAATTTCTAGGGAAAAAAAAAGCAAAATAGATCATTAGCCATTTAAAAAAAAGTAAAAATAAAACAAAAGGATAATTCACCATAAATCAGATCCTATATAATAGAAATAACTAACTAACTTTATCTTGATCCTCGATCTTTACACCATTAAAGTTCATGCCATTGCTATTAACTTGATCATTACCACTTAAGTTTATTGATGCCATCTTCTATTTCCTGGAAAAAAGGTATAATAAGATTGTCAAGAATTAACTTCGCATAGGTTGTTCGCCTAATTAGGTAAACTATTCAAGTTTGAGCAAAATATATTAATGCCATAAAATTTGACTGGAAACAAACCTCGTTCATCTGTCCATATGAGTTAGTGCTCTGTAATGTTAATCATGAAGTCAAAATTGTTAACCACAAGATTACATTTGTTACACCAATAGCAAATAAACTATTAATAGCACCAATAAATATATAAGAAGACGTTATTGGCAAATCGACTATCAAGTTTTAACAAAGAGTATAGATCTGCAAATAAGGGAGGAAAAGCACTGACCTCTTACGTATAAGAATTCATTTATTTTCTAATACTTTCATCTTTGTTCTCATGAACAAGAAAACTCCAATTTATAGCGATTCATTAGAAGAAAGATAATAACTTCTCAAAATCTTAAATATACTTTTTTTTGTGGTCAATATAATCTGATTAGTGATTATTTTTAACAAAAAATATAGATAAAAGATTGTTGTTTATCTAACCATATTAATGTTTATCAAACCTTTTTTTGTAATAATAACCATCTTAAAATTAAGTCCAACGTTAATTCAATAGTGAATGATTTAATTAAATATTATAATAAATTATAGAAGAAAATTCTTCTAAATAATTAACCTCTTATCTCTTATGTATATCTTTTAGATTTTTAAATTTCAGAATCCAATTTATATATTTTCTTAAACTAAATATTTTTAATTAAATTATGTTTAATTGGTAAACAAATCATCTACAACATCAATACAAATAAAACAAGTATTCTTTCACAAGTTTGACACAAGTGGTACCACCCACAACATGATTAATCCTCAAGGAATATAAAGTTTTGATGGAGCTGATCTTGACCAAAAATAAATAAAATAATATGTTTAAACTTTGCATCTTTAAAAAAATTTAAATAAGCACACAATTATAATGAAAATATAAATTTAAACATTATTATAAATAAAATTTATGTCAATTATTGTAGGAATTGACACAAATTCATATTAATTGACATTATTTAATTTAAGTGACATTAATTAATTTATATGTACCAGTTTTAAAACTGAAGCTAAATTAACATCATTTTTAATTGATGTTAAAAGTATTGATGAGATACATCATTTGTTCAACTGATATAAATTTATATTTTATGTCGATTGTTTTATAAGTGATGTAAATCAAAACTAAATTGTATCAATTTTATTTAATTAATGTAAAAGATGCATTAATAGTGTCATTTGTTATGAATGATGTTAAATCACATATAATACGTCATTTTTTATAAGTGACTCTATATAATATCATTTATATAAATGATATAATATTATTGATGCAATACGCATATATTTTTGTAGTGGATGTTTCGTATATGTGGAATTATCTCCGATATAAAACAAAACTTAATTTTTTTTATCAACAAAACTTAAATTTAAATTCAAACATCCCATTGTGGTCATTTTTTCATTCAGGGAAAACATTACGGGACATAATGTAATTGATTTTCCAGAATGTTCCGTTTACACAGATTCTATACGTACTTGACTTTGTTAAAGCTATGATTTAATAATCATGAAAACTTTCAAAATATTTGCCTTATAAAGCTACCAATCTTTTCTCATTAAATGTTGCTTCTAACTAAAATTTTACTCGTTGGGTGATACGACGTAGGATGCCTCTATATATCATACGAATCACATAAATTTTTTTGCTTCCATGTGTAAATACTTATTACAAAATACGTGAGTTTTTTTAATACTTGTGACGTATGCATATAAAAGACACTTTTAAAAAGAGTGTCCGGGAAGATCTTGTCTGATAGTTCTCGTACGAAATGATCCAAAATCTGTCAGAGCTCCATTATTGTCGTCCTTCTGGACAAATTTTTAGATTATTGTTTTACGTATTGTTTCACATTAACTGCATAATACTGACTAACTTTAAAATAAATTTTATCATAATAGAACATTCAGAGGAAGCCTGCATTTCTTTCTATTTGATGGAGATCTAGTCCGGTCTTACCGGTATAGAAGTCTAGATCTTCTTCTAGTTCAGCATATGAAATCTTATCAGTTATTTTTGCCTTGTTTACGTGTTGCAGTTACTTAGCTCTTCCAGTTGGATTAGCTTTGTTCTTGAGTCTTGGTCGGTTTTAAATTTTTGAATGTCCGGTTTTATAGTTGTTTCATCAGTTCTCTTTGTTCCAGTTTAGTTTTCAGAAATATCCACCAACTTTGGTATTTTTATGTTCTAATTCTATTTTTAAAATATTAATATTTTATCGCCACTATTTTTTTTTTTTTTTTCTCTCTACGATACACGATATCCTTCGTCTTCTTTCGTCGTTGTAACTGCAATCGGTCAAAAGTTTGACCGTTGGTGGCTCTCACAGCACCGACGGTCCACTGTCTCACCATTCTGGTGCCATAGAAGTAGTTTGTAATACTCCTGGCTCTATTCCATGGCGAAGAGATATGAGTTGTGCTAGAGCTTTGACGTTGATGGTGTTAGTGACAGAGCTCATGGATGTGGTCTCTTCCTCTCCCAAGGTCGTTGGTAGCGTAGATATGGTGAACCTAAACAAGATGTGCTTTTTGAAGTCTCGGATCTGCTTAGATATCTAGATCGAGTTTTAACCTTTTGGTTTATGGTTGGTGACGGTTCTCAAAGCCAACTCCAATGGTGTTTGTCTTTGGTGCGATGGATTTTGAGGCAAGCTTATCTCTTCTTCACCTTGGTCTCAGTTTTGTACAGATTTGTTTAGTAAATATGTAACTTTAGCTCTTGTGGTTTTATTGGTCTTTTCCTCTTCCTTTAGTAAAATTGGATAAGGGTAAGATAGAGCTTATGTTGTGGGAGTTTCTTTCCCCAGTGTTCTCAGTTTTCTCTGTTTCTGAATGTTTGGATAGAGTGTTGTTGTCGTTAACCCTCCGATTTGGAGTTTGGATTTGGTTTCTAGCTCTGAGGTTTCTATCGGCTTTGACAATGTTTTAGGTGAGACTCATCTTTTCCAAGAAGAAGCCAATTTTAGTGTGTCGTTCGAAAACTCTTAGGTGATATCCAAGTCTTGATCTGAAGGTTAGGTTTTATCAATAGGATTGCATCAAATCATCCTCTTTATATTTGTAGGATCGATTATATCTATTGTTCTCTTTATGATCTATTGTTAATCTCCTAATGTTGTAATTTCAATCCTAATACAATTGAGTTTCTAGTGAAAAAAAAATTAATATTTTATCAGTGAAAAAAAAAAGAAAAAACATCCAGAGGACAAGTTGGCAAAAGAATAAAAAGGGAAAATCATATCCAAGCTCTCGTCATCACTCTGTCACAGTCTATCTATATGTCAAAATGATGGCCAAATGATAAACCTACATTTTGGTTTTGATATTTCATAAACCTATATTTCTAGTTTAGAAATAAAGACAATGAAGTTTTATAGTTTATATATAAAATGATGTGAAGATGTCTGAATATTTATCATATAATATTATATATCGGTCGACGTGTTTTAATGAATTAAGAAGAAATATTTGTGGAGTCCATGCAATATCTAAGGGACAATTCAGAGTGGCTACTGTATACAACAATGAATTATCAAGAACTGTGTATCATGTCCTTAGCTATTCATTCAAGTACATATTATGAATATCAATGAGTTTTCTTGGTTATGAAAACAAAAGAAAAAATTTGCGAGAGATATAATTGTTTTGGAAGAAAAATATTAGATGTACGTATCGCTAAGACATCGATATAGGATAATGTGAGAAGAAAGACATTGTATTCGTCTCAAACCTTTTAAAAACTACAAATGTGTTATTGATTGTCTGAAATCGTTAAAGATGTAAATTGCACATATTAATTTACAGTCAAAGGCATAAAAAAAAAAAACTTACCAAAATTTTACATTACATGATAGCTTAAAACAGAGGAAAACTACTAACATTTTAAATAAAAAACTAACTAACTTCATCAGGGATTCATAAAAAAAAACAAAAGAAGAAGAAAAAGAGAACAAAAAGTAACCATATTATTACGATTGATTAAAATGAAGATTTATAATACGAGAACTACAAATATTCGTACTATGAAATTTCATCCATTGGTCAGTTATATCCTCGGCGATCTTAACGGCGTCACAGGCTGTTCCTGAGAGTCCTCTTCTGGTGAAACCCACAGTGTATAGTCCCTTCTCTCCTTTCCATCCGTTAGGAAACGGCGTTTTCGGCATTCCTTCCTTTGTGAAAAAACTACTACCCTGCAAAACATTAACAAAGATTCATATTACATTATTTTTCTTAAAATACAAAAGGAATATACAAAAAAAGAAAAAAAAAAAGAAGAAGAAGAAGAAGAGAGATGAGACAGAGAAAACATAAAAAGAGTTTTGAGAATTTATAAAAGGTTAATTCCATTTTGCATGGAGAAAAGAAGAGTTTTGGAATGTTGTTCATTGGCATTGCATGTGTTATGTCCAAATCATAGAAAGTGATGGATGATTCACTAAATGATAACACTAAAAACCATTACTGTTTATCTTATTTGCGTCTCTATGAATATATATTCATATCCTTTATCATTTTACCATCACTATCACCGTTATTCTTGATAACGAAATTTTTTTTTTTTTGAATTGCATGTGATCATATATGTTGTTGCATGGTTCACATTATTTCACCATTATCATATACAATAATATATTGATGCTTTGAAGTACCTTGAGCCAATTGGGTACATTGCTTCTGTAACCAGTCGCTAATATTATCGAGTCGAATTCAATTTCTTTCCCGTCTACGAACTTTGCTCCGTTCTTCGTTATTTCTTTCACTGCTTGCGTTACCTAATAGTTAATAACCACAAGACAAATGGATTCCGTTAGAACATTTATTATAAAAAACAATATATGATTGACAAAAAAAAGAACTCACTCTAATTTGTCCTGATCGGATTAATGATATAGCGCCAACATCAAGAACCGGAGTTTTTCCGGTGACGTTTTTAAGCTCAATTGGTCCGGTTTTAGGTCGTCGGAGGCCTAATTGGTCGGTATTACCCAACGTAGAATTGGCAAGAAGTAGAAGAAAATTATCCACTAGCTTTAGAGGAAACCATTTCAATAGTGTCATTGCTATTCCAAATGTTGATAGACCAAAAAAATCCCTTGGTAATACATGTACCTGCGTTATAATTAAACCTGGTTAGTGCTTATAATTAAATTAACATGTATAGTTTGGTAATGAGCATTGTATCAATTTTTGAACTTACAGAGTTTCTAACGACCATATGAGGCAGAGCACTGTATCTACAAAGATCCAAGCATACCTCCATACCCGAATTTCCACAACCAACTACCAAAACCTTCCGGTTTGCAAACATTGAACCGGATTTGTACGCACTGGTGTGAACAACTGGTCCAGTAAACTTATTCAAACCGGGTATATCAGGGAAAACCGGTTCAGCGTTTTCCCCAGTGGCTACCACCAGCCATGTAGATGTGTATAGACCGTCTTGCGTCTTCACCTTCCACAGACCAGAGACAACATCATATTCGGCTTTCTCAACGGTTTGGTTAAATACCGGTTTGATATTAAACCGAGCTGCGTAAGACTCAACGTAGGAAATGAATTGCTGCTTGGAAGGGTACTTTGGGAAGTTTTTAGGAAAACGCATAAGTGGAAGCTCGCAAAAGTGTTTAGGAAGATGAAGTTTAAGTCGGTCGTACGTTCGTTTTTGCCATAAAGAAGCTAAACAATCAGTTCTCTCGAGGATAACCGATGGTACACGGTTTGACAAGCAAGCCGCTACAGATAAACCAGACGGACCAGCACCAACAATGATCGGACCAGGAACAAAGATTTGACTAACCTCTGCTTCACTACAAGTGCTCATGACGATAAGTATGAAGAAAGAAAGTGTCTTAATCTTTGTCTGACGATCACACACAGACAAGCACTTAAGAAGTGTACTGTTATAGGTGTTGTGTTGATTGTTGTGTCTTGGGAAAAACCAAGGAACGAAGTTAGAAAGTATAATGAGACCGCGTTAAGATATGAGGTGTAAATGCAAGAGAGAAGGCGTGAGAGAAAAGGAAAGGATTTGTGTGAATGTGTTTCTCAAAGCCTTAAATGGGGTTTAGAGAGAGAAGAGAGAGTTGATGGTTTATAGTGTAGGGAGTAGAGTAGGTCTAAGCGAGGAAAATTGGTGCAGATATTAAATATAACCACTGGAAAAATCTTTGCCATAGATTCTTTACTACTAGTCAAACTATATTTTTCTTCAACGATTAATGACTATATTTTCTGCTATAAATTTCATTTAAGCAATTCATTTGCATTCTGCACGTTGGCTCAACCAAAAAAAAACAAAAAAACTGTTCAGTATTAAAGAGAGAACATGCTAATTAGAAATGATGTAAATATGTACTTTTATGTGTTTAAATTTTTGTATTTGAAGCCACTTTTTTTCGTCAATAATTGGATCAATAAGGTCTGATCCATAATTTAGTACAACCCTTAAAATTTTTATTTAATCTAGCAACTGCATAGAAAAAAGAAATCGAATCCTAAATGTTATGATCATTAACTGAGAAGAACTCGGCTATTTGAAGCCACTTTTTGTATTACTATATTCAAAGACTATATATTTTAAGGTTTTAATAAAGTAATAATTACTAAGGATTTATTGACATGCGATAATGCAATCTAGTAGTGATTTACTATCATGCTGAAGAATTTATTACCACGATAGTTTGCGTGTTTCAACAACCATACGTTGAATAAATAGGTAAATGTAATTTAAATATGTTGTTTACAGTGTATATTATCACAATAGCAGCTAATTATCAACTAGTATATCCTTCGCTAAAAAAAAAAAATTGCCGCCCAAATTGGTCATCAATTATTTTGTTTGTTTAGTCATTAATATTCATAATGTCGTTATTGATAGGTATATTTAATTACGTTGACGTGTTTCTTGATGTAGATAGATTTTAAATCTCGAAATATGATTATCACATTCGTACCATTTTGAATACCTTTTATAATTAATCTTCAACCGAAAGTTAGTTGAGGTTAAGAAAGTGGAAACATTTTATTAAAAACAAGTGGAAACAGAAGATTGATGCAATTAAAATTCATAATAAGCAACATTAGTTGCTTTAACAAAGGTCTATAATCTACATGGCCTTTTCACCGTCCTTTCCATCATTAGAACATTTTAAAAAGTCAAATGAAGTAAACCTTTTTTCTTACAACTAATTAATCCTTAATTAGGAAGGACAACTGTATAACTCTAGTGGTAATCTCTAAACTTGAAGTGACTCATAGAAGAACAATTAGAGAGGACTGCAATAAATAAGTATGGATTGTGGAAAATGTAATTGAGTTGTTGCGCATGACTTACCACTCCCTTCGTTAATATGTCAACTAATGCAGCCGACCTCCCTATATTTGATCTATTTTTGAGATTTTACATATTTTTATGTGTAGCTATTGATCTTTTTCAAACCAACTCATTATGAACCATTTAATTCTCGCTTTGATTTCATATAATACTGAACACAAACAACATCACTTATATTTTTACAGCTATAAAAATTTATATTATTTTATTCTTATCAGTAGATAAAGAAAAGGAAGAATGTGGTTATTATTTTATTTCTAAATTATATGCGCATGGTAATATATTAAGCTCTAAATAAATGATTTAGTGCATGCTAAACCTCATCTCATTGATTAATGTTTGACCTTCGTATAAAAGGATCTCATTTGATAAGACACAATTAACTAGTTTAGACGTAAACGATATCTAACGTAAATGCTTAACCGACTTTATCGACTCACTTTGAGGGTATTTTTTAATCGATACATTAAACTATATATTCTTTGACCCGAATGCATATTATTACATACACCCAGATTTTTTGTGTGTACTCCAATCAAATCAAATCCTCATTAATACTGTCAATGATGATTGACTTCAGATTACCAATATTTAAATACCATGCGATTTCTTTCATTAATTATGCCTATTATTTACGTTACTCCGCGTATAATTATAGTAACGACATGTTCAATTCATTTTACTTTATCCCTTCTTGCATGTAGTATACTTATTACATATTCAAATATTGTAACCAAAGAAAATTATTTCATGACTGTATTATAATTATTTATCATTTTTATTTATTTAACTATTTTTAGATTGGTTATTGAAATGATTTAATTGAATAACGACCAAATTTCATTTACTTATTTTTTAAAAAAAATTGAATTTGTATTCTATATATATGTATGATTTTATCTAAATTATTAGTAATATTGATATTTATTATTTCATCTTATAATTATACTGAAAAGTACAACCATAGTAGGATTGCATGTATATCAAGTCATAATAAAAAAAACTCACTTTGTATTAAAGATACAAATTACTTAGCCATTAGGTAAATATTCTCTTTGTAATTAACACGAACTCGAAATACGTCGATCATATAAGAGATGCCTTCGAAATCAGACAAATTCTTTCGACTTATTCTTTATGCATGCTTGGTATAATAGAATGGTCCATACGTCTTTCTTATGATAATTAAAATGGTCCAAACTTACAGTTAAATAGGGTATAGAGTCATGAGTAAGCTGGAAGAAAATTACAAGTTATTATACAAGTGTATGAGCTACGTACTAGTAATCTACACATGGTACGTAGTGTATCGATATGGTCCCTTTTGGTTAGACGAGGAATATTGTGGTTCTTGGATGAATCAACATCAGCAATCTTGTATAAACTCTCGATAATGGCAAATATATGAATATTACAATGTCGACAAAACGATTGTTGGGTCCCATTAATTATACGTCATCCTCTCTACTCTCTTCTTCCAATTTCTCATTCTGCAATTTTTTCAGACTCAATGTGCTCTTTCGTATTTTTGTCAGCAAGCTTTGAATTTTCCCTCTATTTGTCCCACAATAATTTCGTGACCATACATATAAGCATACATTATATACATATATGCATCACGCATGCATGCTAAAGAGAAGGTTTTGTGGTGGTTTATAAGATTTGGATTCCTTCTAATTTTAGTTTCGTTTAGTGAAGATATTACTAGAAAATGGATTTAACCTAAGGTATCTTATCTATCATTCAAGAAACATAGATTTATAGAAAAAGAATTGGATTATTAATTATATAATACAAATACGTATATGATAGATTAATTTTTTAATGGATGGTCCATACATTTTTATTTATATTATTTTATAAAGAAATGGATGCATGGTCCATACTTGAGAGTTGGAATAATGTATATGCGAAGCACTCACATCGGCAATTTTGTTTTTCTCCAAAATGAACAATAGATAAAGCTGTATATTACATATAAAATTGTCTAAAAATAGTATTCACTTTTCAGGAATTTCCCAAAAATCTTCAATGTCGTCTACCAAAATGGGTCATGGCGTTATTTTAAACTTTATTTTGTAATAAATATCTAGATTTGCAACGCCAGAGCAAAAGCGTCTGTAGTCCAACGGTTAGGATAATTGCCTTCCAAGCAATAGACCCGGGTTCGACTCCCGGCAGACGCAATCACTGCTTTTTAATTCTTTTGAATAAATGTTCAACCATTCACTCTGTGGCGTGGCTTCACTTGCTTAGGTTTGTAGCATGCAAAAATAAAACTGTTTTTCACTTTTTTTTTTGGTTTTAATGTTTTTCACTTTATCAGTTGAATAAAACTTGTATTTGAAGCATTCGTAGTTTCTATATCCACGTATATGTTATGTTCATGTACCTTAACACACAATTACTCGATAGCATATGACACTATATTCAGATAGTATTTACTAGACAAGAGGAGCACTAGAAAAGAATGGCATGTTTTTCTGCTCCAATCCAATATCCTCACGATCCAGACCTTGCTTGATACGCCCCAAACGCCTTGCATACAAAACTTGCTCAGAAACAACGGGCAATCTTATCCTCTGATATTCCTCAAGACCCAAACTTGGATTCTCAGGTCCACCTATCTCCAAGCATTTGCCTAGCACTTCCGCATCAAGAATTGACATGTTTGTGCTTCTTAGACCATGAGGAGTCGTGGGATGAGCCGCATCTCCAACCAGCACGACGTTTCCCCAGAAGATCCGTTCCAAAGGGTCACAGTCATAGATTACATTAAGGAAAGGATCTTTTGTTTCTCTCATGAGTCTCGTCAGCTCAGGGCTCCATATGGTTTTTGCTTCTTCATGCATCTTGTTGATCATTTCATCACTCACTTTAAGAGTCACAGAGTTGCTCTTATATTCAAAATATAATAACAACAAATGAGAATCAAGAAAACTACTTAAAATGCATTGTAATAAGAAAAATGAGAGGATTGAAGTCTTTTTACCTTCAGGTCAGGCTCTGGTTGATTGACATACCAAAGCCAGTTGAGTTTCTTGTTGAAAAGCTCATACAACACACAATGAGACTGTATACCGAGATCAAAATACAAGCATTTTCCTAGATCTGGATACTCTTTCTTGAGTCCTGTAACTGTTTCCGAGTTCTCATTCCCTGAGAAATCAAAAACACCTCTCCAACCGCAATAACCAGAGTACCTTACAGAATAAAGAGAAACAAAAGCCTATATATGATCAGGTTACAATTGCCTGATTCCATAACAAACCAGAAGACTGAAGATCAGAGTCTTATCTCAAACCTTAATTTTAAGTCAGGTAGGAATGTTTTCCGAATCGAAGACAGACACCCATCTGCTGCAACGAGTAAATCTCCTTGAATTTCAACGGTTTCTTGAGTTTCTACAACTAAAGTCTTAACATTTACAATGGAATTATCTTGTGAAAAAGACAGAAACTTGTGTCCCCAAAGAAACATAGATTGAGGCAATGCATTATATAGAAGAGCGTGAATATCTGCCCAATAAGCTGCTCGGAAATCGAAATTATCGTCTCTTGTTAGAACTCTCTTCATTTTCTTCTCACTATCTGTTGCCTGATTCTATAAACCCACAATACAAGAAGGTAAAAAAATAGAGCTTAACAAGGCGGTAGGAAAATCACACTCGTAGTTATACCTGATCAATAAAAAGCGGTAAGGTGATTTCATCTAAGAGGTGTGGATGAGGAAGCCATGATTTGATGATTTTGCGAGCCTGAGGGTCAAGTCCGAGCCCAGCACCAGTAGGACTCCGAGCCGGAGGTTCAGAAGATTTCTCGAGCACCACTACATCCCAGCCTGCTAACTTAAGCGAGTGTGCGCACGATACGCCTGCTATACTTCCTCCTACAATGATTGCTTGCCCCATCTCACCATCTACTTTCAGATGCTTGCTCCACAAATGTTAACGACAATATGAACTCTCTCGCTGAGGAAGATGATTAAGTCTATGGGCTTAATCCACGCCTAAACTAAATTCAAGGCCCAATAGATTGTAATTATATATATACAGGCTTTTGAATAAGGCCCAATCAACTGTTCTCCGTCACGGTTATCTCAAAATCAAGCTTTATTACTAGTTTTCCCCTAAATCAAGCTTTGTCTCTTAAATTTCATTCTCTGTCCGTACGTCGTCTAGTTCTAGATCCTTCGACGGCGATATGGGAGCTGGGCGAGAATTTAGCGTATCTTTAGATGGAGTCAGAGACAAAAACTTGATGCAGCTTAAGAAACTCAATACGGTTTTGTTCCCGGTTCGATACAACGACAAGTACTACGCCGATGCAATCGCGTCCGGCGAGTTCACGAAGCTTGGTTCGTCTTTATGTACTTGGCTTTTCTTAATCTCTCGTGCTGCGTGGATTAGAATTTCATGGGAATGTGCCTCTGAACCAAAACTAATATTCATCGGTTTATCTTATTTTTGCTTTGGGATTTCTTTTGTACCTGATTGAGCAGCAATCTCTAACTTTAGTATGGAAAATTAGCTGCTTTTGGACTTTTATGAGCTCTCCTGTGATTAGGCTTAGTAGACGTGTTAGGAGATTCTTTTCTATGTTTTGGTTGTTTACTTCTTGTTTGTGACTGAGGGCGTGTTATATTTAGCTTCAGCACTTGTGTCTGAAATTAGGAAGATATATAGTCTTTTGAAATGCCGTTTTAAGCCTTCTTTCAAAGCCTTAAATCCACACATTTATTTGCTTCTATTGTCTATTATTTCCTAAATAGTGATTCATGTTTGAATTTTGCGATTGATAGCGCAGAGATGTGGAAAAAATTGATGTTTCTTGTCGTCGGAGTAAATCATCTTGATTGTTTTTGACCTTGTTTGGTTGAATGAACACCACATGATTTTGTTTAACCAAGAGAAACGTTTACACTTGTCTACTCTGAGACACGAAGAATACTTCGTGTTCTGATAATGGATTTGCTTCTTCTCAGGATATTACAGTGACATATGTGTTGGAGCTATCGCCTGTCGGCTGGAGAAGAAAGAAGGTGGGGCTATGCGAGTTTATATAATGACTCTTGGTGTTTTAGCACCATACCGCGGGATTGGCATTGGTAAGTAATAAATCTGCTTTGCCAAACTGGAATCTTGATACCGAAAAACAGTAATAGTATTGATATCTCGAGTATGTTGCGTAATTTTGTAGCTCTCTTTTTTGAATTCATCTGTTTTCAGTCATCCATACCAAAAATAGTGTATAAGTTTTGTGCATAGCTTTTTGACCAATAAATTTCCTCAAACATCATGATTTAAGATAATCCATATTCTAATTCAAAGCGAAACTCTGTGTCCATAACTAGTTTTGTCTTTGCAGGTTCAAAGTTACTGAATCATGTTCTTGACATGTGCTCCAAGCAAAACATGTCTGAGATATACTTGCACGTGCAGACAAACAACGAAGACGCTATCAAGTTCTATAAGAAGTTCGGCTTTGAGATCACAGAGACCATACAAAACTATTACATCAATATCGAACCAAGAGATTGCTACGTTGTCACCAAGTCCTTTACCCAACAATCAGAAGCCAACAAATGATGACAAATACCTAACTTGGGGAAGCCATTCCTCCCCAATTTCTTTGTTTGTTCAGTTCAAGATCTATTATTGTTATGATGATGTGGCGGCTTTCCGAATTTTGCTTGTTTTGATGACCTTAAAGTTTCTTATTGATTCTGAATTTATAGATTCCTGGTATTTTCTCTAATGACTTCTTGGTACTATAGTTGGGCAAGTCTTAAA
Source organism: Lepidium africanum (assembly GCA_900406405.1). Taxonomy (NCBI): domain Eukaryota; kingdom Viridiplantae; phylum Streptophyta; class Magnoliopsida; order Brassicales; family Brassicaceae; genus Lepidium; species Lepidium africanum. Next base: position 18,414 of record OVAX01001043.1, read on the forward strand.
TTTGCATCTCTATCTTCATTACTACCACTCAGTTATCGTGTTTGTGATCATGACTCGCATTTTTGATTAAATGAGATGATACTTGTAACTTAACAGATAGTGGAGTTCCATATTTAATGTTTTTATATCAATTTGAGAATCTTTAGAGATGCAATGCAAGATTCTTGAATGAAGGTTATATACTTTACGTAAGAAAGTAGAGAAGAAATGTTTTTGGCTTGCGTGCCGTTTATTCACAGTGAAACACCGAACTGTGTACTGTCAGATTCTGAAAACGGCAAGATTGTCTAAGAGTCTCCGTTCATCGGGACTGATTCGTCTCTTCAGTTGAGCACCGCTTCATCGTGCTCGGTGCTTCGTGGTCTATCTCTTCTTTACTCCATTCGACTTGATGCGGCGTTCGCATCTTATTGTGCAAGTGTTCTCCGCCGCTACCTTGGCTAACGCCTCCACTACTTCTGCTCCAATATTCGCCATGTCTGCTCGTGTTCCGGTAAATTTACTCGGTAATACACTTATCGTATTACTCTTGATGAGTTGCTTTGGTTGATGGAAGATGATTTTTTTCAGTATAGAGGTGTCCGAGGACGAGGACGAGGCCGAGGCCGAGGCGGGCGAAGTTTCTCCGATCGTCCGTACACTAATGACGCAGGAAGAAGAGATCAATTCGTGACTGGAGACTCGCATTTCCAGTCAGTCCATGACGCCAATCACCGATTCCGGCATAGTGAACCCTATCGACAACCTCACCCTCCACCGTCTCGAGGCGAGTGGCAACAAGTCCATCAGCCTAATCAGTCGCCATCAAATCAGAACTATACGGCTTGCCCTCCACCTCCGTTCTATCAAAATCAGATGTCTCGGCCGCCACCGCAGCGAAGTTTCCGTCAACGGCCAAGGTCAAAACCTTCTGATTACCGAGAATGGGAATATGCCAAAACGGCATTGCCTCCTGGTTCCGGTAACTTTTGGTTGACCCATTTCATTGAAATTTTATTCCCCTGCACTATTTACTTATCTGCTTCCTATTTTCTGTCTGCAGAAAAGTTTGTTGTTCTATCCTATAATATTTTGGCGGATTACCTTGCAAATGATCATTGGAAAGCCCTCTACTTTCACATTCCGAGAAATATTTTGAATTGGGGATGGAGAAAAAACAAAATAGTGTTCGAGCTTGGCCTTTGGTCTGCAGACATTATGTGTCTCCAGGTTATAGTTTCTGCTATATGAGAGACTATGGAAACAAAGCTTTCTTGATTCCTACTTTTATTATCTTTGGTGGGTATCTATCATATGTACATTAATCTCACAGTACTTTGCATACGTCAGGAAGTTGATAAGTTTCACGACTTAGAGGAGGAGATGAAGCACCGGGGATATAGTGGCATTTGGAAGGTACGTCTATGTGCTAAATTTGTTGAAATGTTATAGGGATTATCTATCTGCCTTACAAATCAGCCTCATCTATGTTGTTGATTATCTTTATTAGTTGTTTAATAATGGCAATTTTAAGTTTGCTCTTGGAGTAAAACTTAATGGATGTCTCAAAGGTTCTACGAAGTAGCAAGTAGGCTTCAAATATAGGGCTAACTCTATTGTATGACACTGTAGATGCGGACTGGTAATGCTGTTGATGGCTGTGCAATATTTTGGCGATCAAATAGGTTTGATTGCCTTGTTCTTTCTTTTGTGGTTCAGTCTGGACTCTCGTTTGGGATCTCATTTTTACCATATTAGATTCAAGTTGGTTCATGAGGAAAGCATCCAGTTCAACCAACTGAGTCTTCGGGATAATGTTGCTCAAATATGTGTGCTTGAGGTAATAAATTACCTTATGTTCATAGTGACTTACACACCTTTGCAGCTTTACCTTAAATTATATTTGCTCTGTGTAGACACAGTTGACTTCACATAAGAAAGAAAATGAGGCTGAGGCCTCTCCACCTGAAAGGTAACCTGAAAATATCTCTTAAATGTTATTATCATATTATATTGATAGTTGTCATTCACGAGGAAGTTGCTGATTTTCTTGAGTCAGTGGTTTTCCTTATGGGCTATACTTTGTGGGTGAGTTAAAGTGAAATACCATTTTCTTTTGTAGCTCTGCTGGTTCACACCGAGTTGTCATTTGTAACATTCACGTTCTTTTTAATCCTAAAAGAGGAGACTTTAAAATTGGTCAGGTACTTTCCTTTAATCTTGTATTCTAGCTTGTAATGATCTCTTGCCAACCGACAATTTAACTCAATGATATAACTTTCTATTGCTATGAACTTGTAAAACTGTTAGCTGTGTGGGATAAATTCATGAAGCATCAGACTCTGATCTAAAGGAACACACTTAGCCCTTGCTTAACTTGGTTTATTTAACTATCTCCAGTTATCACTTATCACGTATGTATATAACTCACTTGAGCAGGTCAGAACACTCTTAGATAGAGCTCATGCTGTTTCAAAACTCTGGGATAATGCACCTGTTGTTCTTTGTGGGGATTTCAATTGTACACCAAAGGTTGGACATTCTTACCTTGACCAGTTGTTATACCCTAAAACACTTGCTTTATGACATGGCCATTACATTCTTTTACCTGGTTGCAGAGTCATTTGTACAACTTTATTTCAGAGCGCAAGGTAAAGCTTCATTGTTAGGCCCGGTTCCTTCATATATTAACAACATTATGTATTCGGTTAACATTCTATCCTGTGCTGCTCTCTGCAGTTGGATTTGTCTAATTTGGCCAGAGACAAAGTTTCGGGGCAAGTTTCTGCTGAATTTCGTCCACCAAGGCCAGAAATTCATACAATGAGGTAGAGCATGAACTCACAAAGTTCTTGAACAAAATTTATATATTTGGTTTTGCAACTTCACATCTTTACTTTTACCCGCTAACTATGTATTGATAAGGCCTATTCAATTGTCCAGGTTTCAGTCAGCCAATAAATCTCCACAAGGTCAAGTTCAACCACCAGATTCGAATGTGAATGTTCATATGGAGAATAACTCCAACATTGATGTGAGAAATGCCCCCTCCAAAAACACGTCTGAGGTTCCAAGTACTGATACAGTTCTTGCTGGTCACAAAGCCACCTCCAGCTCTGACCAAGTATTACTAGGCGATGATCTGGCCTCAGATTGTAATTTAGGAAGAGAAGACAGAAAACCTGATGCCCCTGGGGATATCTTGATAGCTGAAGATCTTTCTTCAGTATCTTTATCAGATACAGAACCTCCACATACTTCCAGGGCTAAAGATGATTTGAGTACAGAACATTCTCCTGAGGAAATTGTGTTCAGTGATAAAAATATTTCGTCTAGTCTCTCCACCAATGTTGACACTACTTTGGCTGAGATGAAACTAGCTGGCTTAACATTGGACGAACCCGAGGTATTCACGTTGGATGAGGAAAGTTTAGGTGAAGATGAGGAAACGTTTTTGGCTAAGCTACACGATAATAATGAAGACACGAGTCAAAATGGTGAATCTCTGAATGAATTATCACACAAGTCGGGTTCTGAAGCTTCTAATAATGAGAAAATCATGTATAGTCCGTCCTCTTGGACTCCAATGGAGGTAGCAACTGCAACAGGTAACCCAGAAAAAACTACAGTTGAACACGCTCTGGAGCTAAAAAGCACTTACTCAGAAGTGGAGGTACTGTAATATATTCTCTTTACACTTTTTTCCCTTTAACTTCTAGTTCCTTGAGAAAGGAAAGTCTTAGAAAGCTGTTAAAATGTTTTGTTAGGGTCAAGCGAACACAAGAGATGAGAACGGAGAACCTGTAGTGACTAGTTATCACAGATGTTTCATGGGGACAGTTGACTACATATGGTACTAGCATTTGAAGCAAACACTTGAGATTAGATTAGTCTATCATGGATTATACGTTTTAGCATGTTTTCATGTTTGATTTCTGGTTTGGGTTAGGCGGTCAGAAGGTCTCCAAACGGTGCGTGTACTTGCTCCAATACCGAAACAAGCAATGCAGTGGACACCAGGCTTCCCGACTCCAGTAAAGTTCCATGATCTTGCATTTTGTTTATCTAGCCTAACTGTTAAGCTATCTATAAGATTATTAAACTTTATTATTTTTGTATTTCTGGATTGTTACAGAAATGGGGAAGCGATCACATTGCACTGGTTTCAGAGTTGGCCTTTAGTAGCAGTAAGAGTTAGCAGAAAGAATCCGCCTGAACGCTGATGTATTATGCAAACGTACTGAATCGTTTTGCAGGAATCTGCGATTCAACTTCAATCAGAACTTACAGAAATGGGGTGCTCAGAACTTATAGTTCTTGTAGTTTGAAAAATTGACATTGCAATCTCATAAATCTTTTCAGTGGGGAAGAAACAAACTTATTTTGTAATGATTTGCGTGTTTCTCAAGATATAATCAAGAAAAAATGTGAGAAAGGGTGAGCAGAGTATTAAGTAATTAGTCATTATAAGATGATAAGTTTGTTAAAATCACCTGAGATATGTGCAGAAAGACAATTCGAGGTATATATAAATATGTTCTCCTTCTTACCTCATTAGGAGCATAGTTCAACTCTTAACAGCAAAAGGTGATTCAATCATAATCCTCTTTGTGAGATATAGGATTTGTAGATAATCAAATCTCATTTTTATCGTGTTTGTCAACAGTTATGGTCCTTATGGATCTGGACGCCAGATGTAAATTTGTTCATAGGCTAGAACATAACTTCAGTTTCTGTGTTTCTTTGCAGCCTTTATGTCTGTGTTACACATGTATGAGACCTTTGGTTGGTGGAGGAGGGGATATTAATTGAGAGTACATTTTGCTGAGAGTTGGAATTGAGATGCATTCACTTGCTCATAATGGAAGTACGAACCAAGACATCTTCCATCTCTACGAGTTCCATTCTCTTATTCACGTACTTGGTAAAATTAAGTCACATGTTTCTTATTACAGCATTTGGGTGGAAATTCGTGGTGGTTTGATCGTTGGCTCAGAACGTAGCAGCCTTTTACTACTTCATGACAGTGTTCTTGTATATCATAAGCCCTAGAATGGCATGTAAGTTTCCTTTTTGCTTAGAAACTATAATCCTGTCATGATCGTATAGAAAGTGGCGAGGTTAAATGATTATGCGAAGCGAAGGACGTTGTCGTCGAGGGAGAATGATGCAGTAGTGAGGTTGGTTTTGCCTGGTGAGGTTAGTCGTCACGCTGTCGCCAAAGGATCTAAAGTCATCACTAACTATGTTGCTTATACTACTATGCATTTTAGCATGTTTTAGGGATCTCATTTAATTCATTTTGCTTACATATGCATATCACTTTCATCATTTTAGTGTCCCAATTGCATTGTTTACGTTTGCATTGCATATATTGTACATTTTGGAGTTTTTATTAGGAGTTCTTGGACACAATAAGGACTACTTCATTTAAAAGGTGGAAGAAGCTCAGCAGGATATGATCAGAAGATACCATTTGAAGCTAAATAGGAAATAATGATTGATGATTCCAGCTCAGCCACTATGGCCGAGTTGGAAGCCAAATCTCATATTTTTACTCAGCTCGTGCCACGTGGCCGAGTTAGACGCTCCCGAATCTTTTCGTTGACTTCCTTTATTTTATTATTAGGGTTTTGTTATTGAAGGTATAAATACCTTTCTTATGTAAGCAGAAACCCTCATCCACGTTTTATTGCTACTTTGGTGAAAGAACACAAAAATATTCTCTCATATGTAATTTCCAGATCAAAACTTTTTTCTTATCACTACAAGAAAACATGTTATATTGTGACAAAAAATTTTTGACCAAAATTTGGTCATAATTCTTGATGAATTAAATATTTGGTCATCAAATAATCAAAATATTTTGACTATTTTTTGACGATAATATATACACTATTAGAAAACAACTCAATTTTGACCATGATTATAATCATAAATTGGTCCAAAAAAACATTTATTTTGATTAATTTTTAATCAAAATTGAACGGTCAAAAATCGTTGGTTGAAAATTTATATTGGTCAAAAATTAATCAAAAAACTGTTTTTTGACCAATTTATGATTATAATCATGGTCAAAGTTGAATTGTTTTCTAGTAGTGTATCAGTTTTTAATGCAATTTTTGTTTTCAGTTTTTATCTTGTCTATCTTCTTCTTTACTTTTGATGTAGAAAAACAGGGTGAAGCCAAATAAAAAGAAATAACAATTTTATTAAGATAGAAAGATAAACGAAGCAATGCACGCAAGGAGCAAAGGTTCGGAAACGAGTCAATGTTCACAAGAACAAAGAAACGAAATCACTAATTCACACATCGTGAGCTAGGACAATAGTTCATAAAAACACAAATAACTTTAGGTTTTTGCGTAGGCTAGCAATGCCTTTTATAATAAAAGAGGTAAACCCTAGAACCTAATCAAATTAGGAAAGAGATAATGTCAAATTTCTTTATTCCTATAACAAATCCTCCCTGCCGGAAGAACCTTGTAATCAAGGTTCATGTAAGATGAATATTGCCTCTGGAACTGCATCTTATACGGAGGTCATGTATCTTGTTTCAGGCATGATTTGGTCCGAGAAAAGATAGAGCTCTGATACCTTTGATGTAGAAAAACAGGGTGAAACCAAATAAAAAGAATAACAATTTTATTAAGATAGAAAGATAAACGAAGCAATGCACGCAAGGAGGAAAGATTCGAAAACGAGTCAATGTTCACAAGAACAAATAAATGAAATCACTAATTCACACATCGTGAGCTAGGACAATAGTTCATAAAAACACAAATAACTAGGTTTTGGCATAAAAGAAAATGTGGGCTAACAATGCCTTTTATAATAAAAGAGGTAAACCCTAGAACCTAATCAAATAAGGAAAGAGATAATATCAAATTTCTATTATTCCTATAATAACTTTCTGATTATGTTATCTGTTTTGTTTTCTAGGTTTTTGCTGTTCTTTATAATTTCTGAGTAGAAAGTTAGGGTTTTTAAGGAAAGGTTAGATTAGTGAGGAATCCTTGATATCCTAGATGTTTAAGCCTAGTTTTGAATACAACTCTTCTGTTTTAGTGAGCTTAGTGCTAATTTCTCCATGATCAATTGAGATTAGATTCTAGAAATTTTCACACCCAAAAGGTGTCTGATGAAATTCCTGAACCAACTAATTTCAGAGATTTGTATTTCTAGTCTAAAGGATTAGATGTCTAGAGTGTTTATTGACTAAAATAGATTGAACTTAATGCTTGATTGACTATTTTCTGCCTATGAAAGTTGGTCTGAAGGTAGCTTAGTTTTAGATCATTTATCATGAAAGTGAATCTGGTTGTTTGTTGAGTCTATTGTCTAGAGTTCACATCTGTTTGAGTTTGTTAGATATTTGTGGCAGATCTAGGAAATCGGCTAATCCATTATTCCCATCCTTGAGACCTCCTTATCGTTCCGGTTTCCATTTGCTTTTTGCTATTTCTACTTGCTTTAGTTTGCATTTCACGATCTATCTTATCTATTTCTTTGTTTAATTTGCTCTGTTTTTCTAAAGTTGTATGACTCTAGTTCTGTTTGGTTTATGGCTATCTTGTTTAGTTAATTGCTTGTTTACTTTCCCATTAGGTTGATAGTGAAGTCATTATATCATTTAGCTTGAATTAGAGTAGTTGGATCATATCCCTATTGCTAGTTACTCACTCATTTGATTGACAACCTTTCTGTTCTACAATGATGAATGTGCAGTAGGTTATTTGAAACATAGTAAAATACTGTTATCAAATTGGCGCCATTGCCAACTGGGTGTTTGTTAGCTACAATTAGGATTTTCAACTTTCTGAGATCAAGTTCTTTTTGTTCCACGTTGATACTCACATGTGGTTCTGTCTTTGTCGTTCTGTTTCAGGTGATTTCACAACCAGAGATACACCAAGCACCCACACCCAGCGACATGGGATTGTTCCTCCGGCTATCCAGAACAACAACTTTGAGATCAAGAGCGGTCTTATCTCCATGATCCAAAACTGGCAGTTCCATGGACTACCTTCTGAAGACCCTTCAAGCAGATGTGTGGACTGACAAAGCTCAATGGAGTGAGCGATGATGCCTTCAACTTCAAACTGTTCCCATTCTCTCTTGCGACCAAAGAACATGTCTGGGAGAAACATTTACCCCAGGGCTATATCACTTCCTGCACCGACTGCAAGACAACTTTTCTTGCAAAGTTTTTCTCAAATTCTCGGACGGCAAAGCTGCGGAATGCGATCTTAAGCTTTGTGCTACAGAATTCTGAATCCTTTGTTAAAGCTTGGGAGCGATTCAAGAAGTATCAATACAGTGCCATCACCATGGTTACACCATAGAGTCTCTACTTAGCACCCTCTAGAGAGGTGTTCTCCCTAAGATCCGAATGCTCTTGGACACATCAAGCAACAAAAATTTCCTTAATAAGGATGTGGATGATGGCTGGAAGTTAGTGGAGAATCTTACTAAAGCATATGACTAATATAATGAGAATTTGATAGGAATGTGCGTAGGATAGTTGACTCAGATTCAGTTAGTAGGATGAAGATCAAGGCTTTGAATGAGAAACTCAACAAGCTGTTTATGGTACATCAGAAACATGTTCACTTCATGAATGAGGATGAGCAGCTTCAGGAAGAAGAAGATGATCAAGTTGAAGAGTTTAGTTTTGTGTAGAATCAGGGAGGAGGTTACAAGCAATACAACAACTACAAGTAGAACCCGAACCTCTCATGCAAGAACACCAATGTTGCTAACCCCAAAGACCATGTTTATCCACCAAAACCGGAACATGCTCAGACCAAAGCTTACATACCTAAGCAGCAATACCATCAAAATTTCCAGCCAGCTCCAACCATGCCACCTGGGTATGAAGCACAAACTCCACTGACTTCTCAGCAAACTCTAAAGGTTTTGAACTTGCTCCAAGAGATCCTTAAGGGACAAAAATCTATGGCTACTGAGTTAACACAGAAGTTTGCAGAAGTGCACACAAAGATTGATGCTTTTCACAATGGTCTCAACTGTAAGTTTGAGACACTGAATGTAAAGCTTAAGTATGTTGAGAGTCAGCAAGCTTCCTCTTCTAATGTGAAGACACTTGGGAAACTACCTAGAAAAGTAGTTAAGAATCAAAAAGAATATCACTCTAGTGCTATTACTCTCTGGAGTGGACGTGAGTTGCTAATTCGTGTAGAGAGTGCTAAGGATACTGAGGACAGTAAAAATCAAGAAGAGGAGGATAACCTAGTTAAGGATAAAACCAAAAAATTAACTCTAGAGGTGATACTTGATCAACAAACTCAACTTGAAGGTTGCCGAGTTAAACTTTTTGATACTCAAAATGTTAGCCTCTCCAGGAAAAAACAAACCATTTGTTCCTCCGCCTTATAACCGCAACTGCCTTTCCCTTAGAGGTTTAAGAAGGATGATGCTGAGAAGTACAAAGCTCTTTTTAATTAGCAAATGAAGGATATAGAGGTGAAGATTTCTAACCTAGAAGCCTTCATGTTGATGCCTCATAACCAGCAGTTTTTGAAAGATGCGGTTAAGGAGAGAACTCAAGAAGTTGAGGGTATGGTAGTGCTTTCTCATGAGGTTAGTGAAATCATTCAGAAGAAAGTGGCGTCGAAGAAGCTTGACGATCCAGACACTTTCACAATCCCATGCTCACTAGGAATTTTAGCTTTCAGCAGCTACTTATGTGATTTGGTTGCATCCATTAGCCTCATGCCATTCTCTGTTTCACAATGATTGGGTTTCAATAAGTATAAATCTTGCAAAATCTCCTTGGTGTTAGCAGATAGGTCAGTAAGGATCCCTCATGGCATTTGAGAAGATCTTCCTGTGAAAGTCGGAGGAGTTGAGATACCAATTGACTTTGTTATTTTAGAAATGGACGAGGAGCCTAAGGATCCATTGCTCTTTGGAAGACCTTTCTTAGCCATAACTGGTGAATTGATTGATGCAAGGAATGAAACAATTGAGTTGAATTTAGGCTAGGACTTTAAGATGAAGTTTAACATCAATGATGTGATGAAGAAGCCAACCATTGAGGGTCAAATGTTCTCAATTCAGGAGATGGATGCTCTAGCTGCTGAGTTATTAGACGAATTGGCAGGAGAAGATCAACTACAAGTTACTTTGATTAAGCTAGCTGTTGATGGGTATTTAAGTAACGAAGGTGAATGTTATGGGAAGTTGCTGGACTCCCATAGAGTTGAAAATAGGTCAGTTTAATACGAAGATCTTGCCAGAAAAATTGAAGTCACAGGAGCAATTGAGGAGGGTTCAACCTCAACAAGCCAGGAACTAACAGTTTTCAGACTCAGCAGGACCTCCCACATTGAGTTAGTGGCGAGTTGACTAATGTTCAGATGTTATATGATATGTCTGCATTTTAGCCCATTTTATAAGCATTATTCATCATGTTTTGCATCCATATTCATAGAATTTCAGTCATTTTAGAGTCTTATTAGGTTAATATTGCACAATTTGCATTGCATACATTCTACATTTGGAGCGATTTCTAGGTGTTTGGAGTATTTTGGAGCTACATGGATCAGATTAGAGTGCAAAGGATGATCAAAGAAATGGCTAAGGATGGAAACTGGCAAGACTTGATTGACCAACTCGACCAAACATGTCGAGTTTGGTGCTCATAGACCAACTGAACCAAAAGACTCGATAACCTACCTTCGAGTTAGAGATTCCTGAAAAGTTGAGCATCAACTCGATGGGAGGACTTGACTGACAAGCCTCGAGTTGAAGAAATGCACTGAAGAATCATACAACTCAACAAACTTGGGTCGAGTTGCCTATCTCTTTTTGTTTTGTTGACTTTTTTATTTCGCTTTGACTTTTCACTTTTCTCTCATTTTCTCTTGTAAGCTTGCTAAATTTGGGTATGATAATCAAAGTTTGAGTTTTTGCTTCTTTATCTTTTTTGTTTACATTTGCTTTGCTTTTCATTTTCACTTCTGAGTTTATGTTTGCACCCATGGTTAGTGAGTAGATTCTATATGGGTTCTTGAGGAAATGGTGAGATCATGGTAGATTTAGGGATTTCTCAGCTCATCTAAGTGTATTCATGTTTTAGATGATTGTGACAGAATCACCATTATTGCTTGATTTTGCTTAGATTAGATAGCCATCCATACCCTGAATGTTAGCACCTCACTTTGGTTCAAAAACCTTATATACTATAAGGATTTGATAACTTGACCTAAAAACCTTGTTATCAATTCACCCCCCATGCAAATAAGAATCGTAGCGCACACATATGACAATTGGACTCAGCCGCTTCCTGCAACAATTTGAGTCCTTCAACTCTGTTATTGTCATGAAAATATAGTAGAATTCCTAAGCGATACAAGGCTTCTAGATTTTTCTCGACTCTCAAATTATTGTATCTTTGATAGAATGCCCATGTGTCATCCCCATCTGGCTGAAGTGGACTTTTTCGAGTGAAACTTTGCGGAAAATATCTTTGTCGTCACAAATTTATTTGAGAGTTTTGCAAATCGATTGCAAGGGTGGAAGGTTAAATATAGATGAAGCAACACAAAGATGCTATTGTGATTAGTAATTCCTCTCGTAACGAAAAAAAAATTAGGTAATTTTGGTGTTGCTTTGAGGGTTTTTAGACGCCATTGATGAAGAAAGTAAAATATGTAATAGGAATAGCGATATTCTTGGCACTAAATTCCGGTTGATCGTTTGTCTTATACTTGTCCACTACCTTTTATATTTCAGTTATTTTGAGGTCATGTTTCAAATTTTAGATCTCTGATGAATCAATTGCTTGCGTCAAACAAATTTTGTTTCCCAACTATTTACTTAAATATGTCACAACCATTATAAGAATAGGTTATACTAATATGTTTAGCTCATATTTATATATGTATGTTATCACTCTTTCCAGACATTGTATTTCTTTTGGAAATTACTCCGATTACAAATTGTTATTCAAAAGCATTTATTTGTTTAACTTTTTTGCATTTCGCTTAATGTGTTGATTACGAAATTTATATACAATTTAAAAGTTAAAATTTCATTATTTCATATGTTATCATAATGTTGTTATTTTTGTTTGCCGTTGCAATGGTGTTTGTTTATTGCCAGATGCTTCAAATGTCAACTACATAATCAAGTCTACATTGAATATATGGGCCAATATTGATTAGTTGTTAATTTGGGCTTAGTTTGGTTCTATAATGTATTTTGTATACTATAATTGAACTAGGTCGTTGTTTTCTTTTCAGTGATCCACAAATGGGCTTAGTTACTAATTTGCAATATAAGCTCTACGTATCAACTTTAAACAAATTGTGTTCCTCTTTTTTTTTTAAACTACATTTATATGTAACCCAAATATAGACAATTAAAGGCCAATTTTACAAATGTGTGCAAAAAATTTTAAAATACTACGATTCGATGCGTATGTATACTTTTATATATGTATTATGCAGTTCGCATTGTCACACAATTCTGATTCTTTTAAATTTATTTTAAACACTTATGATATTTGGAATGGGAAATCATAAAATTAAGAGTATTTCTATATCCTAATCCCATTAAAAATTATATTAAATTTTTAATAAAAAATTATTTTACATTACACTCTCGCAACATTTTCAGTTTTTTTATCGGCAATGAAATTATGTCAATTGGTTGTCTTCCCTACAAGAAATGTCATTGTAAACTGTGGAGCCTCACAAAAATTATAAGTATTCTAAATGAGATGACACCTCATATGAAAATAAAGATTGTAAACATATCAAACAATTACTTTCTCATTTAAAAAATATTGGCATTTAACAAATGAGCACGTATGAAAATTCAAAAGTTTGTTGATCCTAAACACTCCACTACTTCCTGTAAAATAAATTCAAATATTTGCAATTTTTTACAACGATAACATGAGTTCCTCTTGAAGCAATGACATCCAACTTAAGTGACAGTTACGTTTGTTTCAATTCACAGTTAGCAATGCTAGACTAATCAGCATTTGAATTAGTTTATTTTATTTTACTCAATCTATTTTATCATTTGTTAATTCGTTTACTGTTTTTATCTGATATCAGTCAAGTTTTCATCATCATATTATAATTTTCAACACTTGCAGATTAAGGTATTAGATATTTTGGCCTACATGGATATTAGTTTACTACCAAAATTTATGTTATCTTGATCTAACTCAATCTCACATAATGGAGTTTAATGAATCCGAGTATGAGTTCCTGAAACGTGTAACACAAAGTATACATATTAATGAAATTGCAAAACCACTTTGCAAATGAAGTAATCCTAATCCTTCTTTTTTAATACTATTATATGTTTTCATAATATCATATACAGATTAGTTTTGATAACATAGAATATGATTGTTTCTCCCAAAAAATTGATTCAGATGAAAGAATCACAAGAACTATTAAAGATGATGAAGTGACCCAGGATATTAGAGAGAAAGCAAAGTTAAGATTCGATATACTATGCTAGATTGAGAAAACTATAAGAGAAGCTTTTGGACCTCATACATCTAAAAACAGATGAAAACAAGATCTTTTTCTGTCAGAAAAGCAAAAAAGCAGAAGACCATACCCCCTAAAAAAGGTTAACATTTAAATCTGAACTCCATGTGTGGTTGATTTATAATATACATAGTAAACAGTATATGTGTTCTTCCTTTTGTTTGTCGCGGGTTATATTGATGATGGTGATCTAGTACATAGTTGTGATTATTGTGAGGCAATGTTTTGGTATGCACAACGACTTAACAAAAGAAAAATATCACCTAAATCCAATATACAGTGGTTGTTATATGCAAGGACAAGTTTGATTGTCATTACGAAGGGATTTTGATAGCTAAAGCATTTGCATACTCAAAAACAATCAATTATATTTATAATCAACAAATGCTTAAACAAACTTGTCACTGTAAAGCACTTGAGGTTTGAACCCAAGAGAATCTAGAATCAACACATTAGGACTATGAAAACTTTGATCTAAGTTATAGCAATAGGTGAGGTGATTAAACTAAAAGACTACTAACAATAACACAAAGCAAAGCAAACCAAATCAAGCAACAAGGACAAACACAAACGAAAATGACAAACACAATGAATAAAAAACAAGACATAAACTAACAATAGGCTAATGGCAAGGCATTGATCAAGAGAATGACAATCAAATCATGATGCATAAGGTCTAATTAAAAACCATCCTAGGGCATGAGTCACATACCACCTAGATTAATCCACTCTCATGGCATTAACGTCTATCTTAGACTATGAACCAAGCTAAACTCTCATTTTCCAATCCAAAGTCTAAGAAGCATTAGCAAACAAGCTCACTACTACCACTAACCCCCAAAGCATCATCTCTCGAAGGCTATGGAAGAAAAGCCCACAAAAGAGTCTTCGGGAATTTCATCGAACACCTCTCGGGCGCTAATTTTCCTAGCATCTAGATTCAAATGGCCAGCTCAAATCTAGCATTAAGAACACTCTAAGTGAAGGAATCACAAGATCTATCAACCTAAACACAATATTCAACCATTAAACTCATATATCTACCTAACCATCAACCTAACAATCACTACTCTAACATTCCAAATGAAAAGCAAAACCAACAAAATGAAATAATCAAAAGCTTAAACATACTTAAATAAGAAGAGAAGAAAGGAAATTGAAAACTATGATAAATGGGTGAAGATGATCCTAAGATCATCTTTTCCTTTGAGTCTCTAACAATCCTCTCTTTCTCTCAAGAACACAACAAAAACTCTCTAAAAACAACTCCAAATCAAAAATAAAATGAAAAGGTAAGTGGCTAGTGTTTGTTACTCACAAAACAAGGTATTTATAGGCTAAAAACTAGGGCTACAAGCCCAAAAGGCCCAAAAATAAGTGGATACAGGGTAAACCATGACAAACCGGGTCAAACCAATCAAAAGTCACCAAGTGTGGGTGATTTTATCAGGTCCTCGGGTAAGGTCTCGACCTGTTTTGGTCGAGGGACATGATCTAGAAGCTGAAAAATCGAACAGCTCCTCGGGTTGCACTGGTCGCGGTTGGATGACATATGTTGAGTAAATTCACGGTATATTTCTAACCCCTTATCCAAATGCATTCAAACCACCACCAAATGAAAGCTGACTCTTGTGGCTATCTTGTGTCCAAATTTCAGCCAATTCCGTTCAAGGTAAGGTCTTCATCTATCATCATCTTTAAGTGCATCATGTAAAGCCTCAGATAACTTGGTCGAGAGAGTTAAGGTCGCGGTCAAGGTGTGGTCGAGAGAATGCATCCGCGGTTGAGAGTTGGGTCGAGATGGTGCATCCACGGTCGAGGCTGGTATGTGAGCTAGTCGCCGGATACGAACGTATGTTTCCGTCTGGTTCGCGGGATGTCCATCGGGTACGGCCTCGGGATGTACGGGTTGAGGAACCTTTCTGCGGACAAGATGAGCTTCCCACGGTCGATACTCTTGCATCCCGTGGTCGAGGCTTGCTTCCTCTAGCCAGTTTTCTTGGTCGTGTGGACCGCGGCCGGCCTATGCTTCCTTCTTCGGGCCGCTACTTTAGTTGGTTGGCCGAGGCCGGCCTTCGACTCCTTGGTATTTTTCCAATCTCTTTCTCCAGGTCATCTCCTTATTGAGTGTAAATCCAACCTCCATGCATCCAATTTCCTCATTTGAGTTCCAATCTCCATAGTATAAGGCTCCAATCACCTAAAAAGAACGAAAAACGAGAAAATATGCTAATGCAAAACCTAAGGACTCTAATGCATGAAAATGACCCTAAGTGAACCTAAAATGACATGTAATGAAACTAAATGACTAGAAAATGATGCTAAAATACAATGAAAACTAGGTTAAATATGAGACACATCAGATTCTCCGGAAGTATTGTGGGTATAACTAAGAAATGATGATGAAGTCTCTAGAAAATTTAAAGAAAACATTAGAGCGTACAATATGATATTTGCATTTACGTCTATTGGAGGAAAGGTAGATCGATCTATGTCGAATGGGTGTGGACCTAAAATGTTTACTTTGCAAGAGCAAAACTACCCTATGATGGGTTGTTTAAAACCTAAACATGGTGATTATTAAAAGTACTTGCAGCTGTATATAGTTGATTGTGAAAATGAGATCCATAATAGGCTTAAAGTAATGAGACATCTTTTGTATTTTTTAATAACTGTTTAAATATAAAATAGTATTAGTATAGTTGTGTGGTTTAAAGTTCATTTGTTTTAATTTATTACAGAAAAGGAATATAGAAACATAAAGGGAAGCAAATATCAAAATTTAGGAAAGAGATCATTGAGGCTATTATCAAACTTTTAGATGACATAAGTCCTTATGTAAAATATTTTTGATGTGCCAGAGACAGATTTGATATGGAAGAAGGCAGATGTTTACAGATGAAGTTTATTTCTAATCGTGATAAAGATGGAAGGATGTATTGTGAACCTACTGTTGTTGAATATGTTGCCTTGATTCCCGGTGATTTTGGAGAAAACATGGACAAGTGTGACATTGTGGTTGAAGAGATTTCTGGAAAATTAAAGAAAACTGACGAACTACATCATGCATATATTCTTCTACAGTATCCAATTGTTTTCCCGAGTATAGCAGATGGTTTCAAAGTTGAAATTAAAAAACATAAAATAGCTAATATGGGTGGTAAGAGTAATCAGAATATTAGCATGCGACAATGGTTTGCATTCAAGTTACATGAAAGGAAAAAGGAGAAGCATATTCTACTAAGGTCAAAACGTTTGCTGCAATAGTTTGTAGTCGACGGTTACACAATGATTGAATCAAATGTACTCTGATATTTAACCAAAAATCAGACAATTTTGAGGAGTACAACTATTGAAAATGTTAAAGAAACAAAAGCAATAGGGATCAGTGATTTGAGCAATCATGGAAAAGGTGTTGCTATACCAAAATCCTTTATAGGATGTTCATGATATATGTGTTCAAGTTATTTGGATGCAATGGCAACCTGCAAAAGTTTTGGTTATCTTGATCTATTTATAACATTCACATGCAATCCTAATTGGCCGAAAATCCTAAGATTTGTGTAGGAACGTAATCTGAAACCTGATGATAGGCAAAACATCATTTCAAAGATGTTTAAGGTTAAGATGGATCATCTATTGGATGACTTGATGAAACAACATATATTTGGGAAGACTATTTCAGGTAAACTTTAAAAGTCTTAGATTGTTTAAGTTATGTTATATGATTTTGACAACTTACATCTAGTTTATATACTTGGTTTTAAATTTTACAGCTATGTACACTGTAAAATTTCAAAAGAGAGGACTTCCACATGCTCATATTTTACTGTTTATGGCTCATGGTCATAAAATTTTAACTTCCCACCAAGTTGATAAGATTGTATCAGGTGAGATACCAGATAAAGAGTAAAATCATGAATTATATGATGCTGTAAAAGATTTTATGATTCATGGACCATGTGGACGTGAAAATACAAAATCACCATGTATGGTTGACAATAAATGTTCCAAGTACTATCCAAAACCATACTCTGATGAAACTGTTTTGGATAAGGAAGGTTATCATGTGTACCATATAAGTGATAATGGGCTGTTCATTGAGAAGAATGGTATATAATGTGATAACATACATGTTATTCCCACAAGAAGCTATTGCTTAGATATCATGCCCATATCAATGTTGAGTGGTGTAAGCAGTCAGGAGCATGCAAATATTTGTTCAAGTACGTGACAAAAGGACATGATAGGGTCACAATAGCTGTTGAGCCTATGGGATAGCTTCAATCTGAAGATTTGAGTCACAGGAATGAAGTTAAAGATTGGTTTGATTGCAGGTTTGTACATACATACTATTTTTCGTAAATGAGCATTAGTTATGTGTTGTATATGCAAATTTTAATTATAAAGTGATGTGTGGTATGTTTTATTAAAACTACTATTTTTATCATCAACTATGTATCAGTTTGTGAAGCGACGTGGAGAGTATATAAATATGACATTCACTACAGATTGACTCCTATTGTTAAATTGTTTTTCTGTTAGGAATGAAAGCAACTGGTGTACTACAGGAAGATGAAACAACTGATGTTGTCATTGACAAATATGACGAGGGTATTACTGAGTTTATGGCTTGGTTTGATTTAAATAAGAAAGATCCAAAGGCTAAACTACTCTTATATGACGAGATACCCATTAAGTACACTTGGGACGCTAAACAGGAGATATTTAAAAGGAAGAAAGCTCAACGTTTTTTTACAGGCAAAATCAATTATGTTCCAAAGAAAATATAAGAATCCTATTATCTTAAGATTTTTCTGGGTCATCAAAAAGGACCAACGAGTTTCAATGATTCAAAAACAATTAATGGAGTTGTGTATGAAAATACAGAGATGCATGTTTCGTATTAGGTCTGCTAGATGATGACAGAGAGTACATTGCTGTTATAGAAGAAGCAAGTTTTCAGTGTTCATGACGTTATACTAGGAGACTCTTTGTTAACTTTCTTATATCAGATAGCTTGAGTAAACCAGAGGAAGTATAGGATAAAATGTGGATGGTTTTATCAGAAGATATCCTACATAAGATTAGAAACGATTTGGGTATTCAAGGTATTCATTCTTCAGTTATTTTTGTAATCAAAGTTATTCCTATAATCATTTTCCATATTTAACTCTAAGTGATGAAGATAAAAAGAGATATACCCTCCAAGAAATAGACAAACTTTTGGGCACAATACAAAGTTTGAAACTATGCCACAAGTTAGTAGTGAAGGTTCTGGTTCCACCAATCAATTAATATTTGATGAACAAAACTACGACAAACTGGTGCTTCAAAGGTATGTTGATGAATGGTTGCCTAAAGTTATAGAGGAACAAAAAAAAAAATTTCAGTGACATCCTAGATTGTGTTGTAAACGAGAGAGGTGTTTATGGGTTTGGTGGAACAGGGAAAACTTTCCTTTGGAAATTAGTCTCCGTTGCAGTTAGATGTAGAGGTGATATAGTCTTGAATGTTGCTTCAAGTGGTATTGCTGCACTTTTGTTAGAGGAGAGAAAACTACACATTCTCAATTTTGTATTTCCATAAATGTGGATGCGTGTAGTACATGTTCTTTGACCCGAGGATCAAATGTAGGTGATTTGCTTTTGGAAACTAAACTAATAATTTGGGATGAAGCACCTATGACGAGTAAGTATTGTTTTGAAGCTCTTGATGGAAGTCTTAGAGATATTATTCGACATCCGGAGAATAAACCATTTGGTGGGAAAGTTGTTGTTTTTGGTGGGGATTTTATACAGATATTACTCGTTATAACATGTGCATGAAGGCAGCAGACTGTTCTTTCTGCAATTAACTCATCTTATCTTTGGCAATACTATAGAGTTATGGAAATAACCATGAACATGAGACTACTTGCTGATATTTTTGAAGAAGAAAAAAAAGAAATAGAGTCGTTCTCTAATTGGTTACTTGCACTTAGTGATGGACGATTGTCTATACCAAATGATGGAATCGCTGAGATCGACATTCCTAAAGAACTTCTTATTACTAATGTTTCCAATCCAATTCACTCTTTTGTAGAAGTTGTTTATGGAAATGGAGTTCTTGAAAATCAGAGTGGTAAATGGTTTAAAGAAAGGGTCATTTTGTGTCCAATGAATGATGATATCAACACATCATCAAAAGTATTTTGCAAGAAAGACTCCATGGTTAGTTTTAAAACATTAAGACTGCAGCTTTGAAATTATATTAAATTAGGTTTTTGTTCATATGTACTAATTGCTTACTGACTTCTAATGTTTTCAAGGGAAGAAAGAACCTAGTTGGGTTCTGATAGTATAGACCCAACATATCACAAATCTATGAGTAATCATGTTTATACCCCAGATTTTCTAAATAATGTCAAAGCTTCAAGGCTACCAAATCATTGTCTACGTCTCAAAGTTGGTTGTCCTATTATGCTGCTTAGAAACATTGACCTGGATAGGGGTTTATGCAATGGTATTAGACTACAGATCACACAGATGGCTAAGCACGTGCTGGAAGCAAAAATTCTAATGTGAACAAAGATTGGTGACAAAGTGTACATTGCACGTATGTTGATATCACCATCTAATTCAAAAATTCAATACAAGATGAGGAGGAGACAGTTCCCTATCTCGGTTCATTTGCAATCACTATCAACAAAAATCAAGGACATACTCTAAAACATGTTGATCTACTTTTACCTAAACATATTTTCTCTCATGGTCGACTATATGTTGCAATGTCAAAAGTTAGTCAAAAGTTAATCAAAAGTCCACGCTGAAAATTTTGATCACAAATAAGCATGGAAAACCACGTAAGAAAACTATAAATATTATTTTCAAAGAGGTTTTCCAAAATTTTCATTAGTTTTATTACTATATTATAAATTGTAATTAAATATGCTTTAAATTATATTCTAAACATTTAGAACACTTTTTTAAATATCTACGGCTGCATATATATTTTGGTTTTCTTTTACTAATAGATACAACTTACTATAGAATCTATTATAACTGATCTACACTTTTTAATACTAATATAAATTAAAATACGATAACCATTTTACTGAATTGTTTTTTGAGTAACAGATGTTGGAAATCAAAGGTCATAATTTATTCCATAACTTTTATATATTGAATATTAAGATCAAAGAATAAGTAAACTAATCATTCTAATGCTTTCAAGCTTATACCTATTTCACATTACTAGCCATAGATTGTAACCTCAATGAAACCTAAAAGAGTGATCAAATGGAAGAAAAAATAAGTCTACTATATTGAATATTAGACAGTAGTTGAACTAGATAATTAAAGTCGTCTAGGTGAACATTAGACAGTAATCAATAAATGAATGATATGTAGGTATTTTATGTAAAAGTTAATGTAAGAAAGTTCAACCTACTGTCATATGTTAGTGTATATCAAATTAAAATTAAAGGCATAATTGCACTCATCTTATATATTGTCGCTGCTTATACTAATTCCACAATTAAATCCATCTGATTCTTCAGATCATGACATGTGCAAATTCAAAGAAGACATAGATACTAGAGTTAAATGATTATATAATATCAAAAAATTGGAGAGATGACACAGTTTAAGGATTCAAATTGATGTTAAATATAACAAGTTGACTTATCCATAGCCTACAATCTATAATTCAATTTATGTGTTCATAGACCTTTGTAAACATATCCAATGTATAGACATAAACATAGACTTCAACCCTAGCAAATCAGTTTATAATTGGAAATATTTGAAAATAACAATAGTGTGATTCTATTTATGTCAAAACATATATCAAAAAACATGAAATTAGCTACTAAAATTCATAGATACAATAACAGGACTAGATATGAACCAAAGTGATTGTGTAAAAGTTAAAATTAATAAAGAGGAATAAAGCTTTGTATCTTTACCTTTTTGACTTTTATATTTGAGTTGTATAATAGTTTTGTGGCTTAAAATCAGCACGTTCCGTTGTCACCATTTCCTTCAAAATCGAACACAAAAATGAGTAAGAACAAATTTAATAAATTCCATAAATACAACTAACTAGTTTAGATTTTAAATTATCTACGGAGTTAAAGTTTGTGTAAAAAGTGAAATTAAAGAAATAGAGATTTATATCTTCACCTCTAAGACTTTTAAATTTGAGTCAAATAAGACCTCATAGCTCAAAATTCTCAAGCTCGACTTAACCATCTCCGTAAACATCAAACATGAAACCAAAAAAGAAAAAAGTTAAAACAAAAATATGTAACACGATTTTATATTAAATATACAGATAGAGTCAATCACGGTTTAAAAGGTCTAATATTTGAAGCAAATTTGGAGGGAGAGAAAGACTTCAATCACGATTATAAATTGTTTCTACAAAAAGTTTACATGTTTTATATCTTTGTAGATCCAAATATGCAACTCTCAAAATCGTATATCTATCGCCTGATTGGTTTGATACCTCGATCTGCAATCCTATTGAGAACAAATGAAAAGTTAAAATCATGTTTGTAACAAACTTGAAGAAAACAAGATGAAGCAAAATCTTGGATAATCTTGAATAATCATTAATGAAAAAAGAGTACACAAAAATGAAAAGATAAATTATCGATTAAGTCCGATTAACAAGATGTAGCATAACTTAGCTTTCATATGGCTCAGGATTTATAAACGAAATCTACGGGTAGGATAATCAGTTTAGGGTTTGTCAGAACCAATCTGAATAACATTTTTCAGTAATTGGAGCCGTCGAGATATTTTTGTTGATATGTTGATTTAGTTGAGCTAACAACAGTGGCAGTCTTTAAGTTTAGGCCAAGTTAATTTCAGCTCATAACTTTTTTTTGCTTAACTGGCCTTTTTTTAAAGTTAGCACATAGGTCGTTTTTTAATTAGGCTCAATAAAGTTAACCTTAATACTTCTCCAAATAAGATTGATTAAATCAAAGAAATTATTCAAAGGCTAATTGAAAAAATTATTCAGTTAATTCTCTAAAGGCGAATCAAAGAAATTATCAATTTTAAAACTTTCACTGTATTTCTTGATTTTGCTTTTTTGTAATTTATAGGTCATTGTATATGTAGCGGGCTCAATATATTTATTTATAATCTTACCAATGCTTACCAAAAATTAAGAGTATCTAGATTTAATAGTGATATGCTGATATATTGTTTATTTTACCTTTTTTTGTAAATGAAAACTACAAATATATCTTCTTTTAATGGTTATAAAGTTATGTGCATATTTTATTTTACTATTTCTCTCAAATAAATATATAAAGCATTCGGCAAATTCCATAATTTTTATTGCGTTCAAACCAAAATAGTACATTATCACAAACTAATTATAAAATAGCACAAAATATTATCCATATTTATGGTTACATGATTAATAACCTTAATTTTCGACCAAACATATTACTGAATACACAAACTCAAAAACCACAATGGAAATAAAATTCGATTATATAAATATTATAGAAATAATAACGTATTGTTTCAAGCGCGGTAGTGTAAAAAGAAATTGGGCTTATCAAAAGCAATCTTAATGGGCTTTATTTTTGTATCTTCAGGCCTCGACGTGGCACAAGTGTTCTTTCTCTCTCAACCAACTACTCTAGATCCTGTGACTTCTCTCCATTTTTTTTTATTCTTCTTAAAGCTTCTCTGTTCTCCTTGTCAGCATTTTAGGCGTTTTTCGCGGCGTTATTGTCTAATTCGCATGTAGATTCTCTAGATTTATTTTGTATGTTTAATTCTTTTCTAAATCGTTCTCTTAAGTTGGTTTTTTTGAGGCTAGCTCTCGATGGGTTCGACTTCGATTGGTTATCAATTCGGAATCTCAGCTTCATTTGACGGAAATTACAACTTGAGGTCGAATATTACTGTCTCCTCGCTTCCATGTAAAGTTGAGGTTTTCAGAAAGAGTCTATTCTCAGCTACAAGCTCCGCTCACAAGGTAAGACTTGTCTGATTATTTTCTTAATCTCCTTTACGCTGATAACAGAAAGTGCCAGACTTCTATTCTGGGTCTCAAGAACTCTATCCAGTGCATATTTTGCTTCGGATTTAGATCATTTTTCGTTAATGGAGTCATCTAATGTAGCTTTTAATATCCAGGAAATTTCAAATAGAGCTCTAGTATGCTCTTTGCCAAATACTGATGAGTTCTGCAGTGGAGAATTTGAGACGCCAATACTAGACAGCATTGAAACACCATTGCAGTTAAAGAATTTGAGTGTTAAGGTAATTTCTTGATGTTCTTATGGCATATGTAGTTGAATGAAAACTTTTAGGGATTGGGGTTAATGAGGATGGTTTTTCTTCTCGTAGGAGTTGAAGCAATTAGCTGATGAAATACGTAGGGACCTTCGTTCTGTACTATGGAAGAAGACCCAAAAGTCTATGATCCCAAGCTTAGCTGCAACAGAGCTTACCCTTGCTCTGCATTATGTTTTTCGTGCCCCAGTTGACAATATACTGTGGGATGCTGTGGAACAAGTAAGCTTATGTTCTAAAATTCAGTGGACTAATGATCTGATATTCTTCTGGTTTGGTGAGAGTTTTTTTTTGTGTTTCTTCTTCTGATTAATACCTTTTTTGTCCTTTTTAGACGTATGCGCATAAAGTCTTGACGAATCGTTGGTCTGCAATACCATCTAGACAAAAGAACGGTAATTCTGGGGTAAATTCTCAATTGGAGAGTGAATATGATTCTTTTGGGGCCGGACATGGCTGCAACAGTATTTCTGCTGGGCTTGGTAATAATTTTTTCACCCTTTATTAGAGAGTCAGTTGCTTATAGCTTTAGCTTTACTTTTCTGATTTGATGTGCTGAAAGTTTTTTCTTTCTTTTTTTGTAGGATTAGCAGTTTCTCGAGATATGAAAGGAAAGAGGGATCGTGTTGTTGCTGTGATAGACAATGTGACAATAACTGCGGGTCAAGCATATGAGGCCATGAGCAATGCTGGTTACTTGGATTCTAATATGATAGTTATACTGAATGATAGTCGTCACTCTTTACATTCAAATATGGAGGAAGGGTCCAAGGCATCCATCAGTGCACTATCTAGCATCATGAGCAAAATCCAGTCTAGCAAAATTTTCCGGAAATTTAGAGAGCTAGCCAAAGTATGCATTCTTTATACTCTCTTTATGAATCTTAGTTGTTAACAATTATGTGGCTGGAAGGGTTGTGTTCAACAATTAATTTTTTATATGTATTTGCTGTGGATTCCGTTAGGCTATGACGAAAAAAATCGGAAAGGGCATGTATGAGTGGGCAGCCAAAGTCGATGAGTATGCACGAGGTATGGTTGGACCAACAGGATCAACTCTCTTCGAAGAACTTGGTTTGTACCACATTGGTCCTGTTGATGGACACAACATTGAAGATCTAGTTTGTGTTCTCCGAGAAGTAGCTTCTCTAGATTCAATGGGTCCTGTGTTGGTCCACGTTATCACAGAGGAAAATCGAAATGCAGAAACTGGAAAGAACATCATAATTAAAGGTATATCTCTATGCTTGTTTATTTTCATGACACGGTTCAAATCTTGACTTAACGGGTTTAGTTTTTTTTCTCAGACAGGCGCACTTACAGTGATTGCTTTGTTGAGGCTTTAGTGAAGGAGGCAGAAAAGGATAGAGATATTGTTGTAGTTCATGCAGGAATGGAGATGAATACATCACTTCTCACATTTCAAGAGAGATTTCCAGACAGGTTTTTCAATGTCGGAATGGCCGAGCAGCATGCTGTCACATTCTCTGCTGGTCTTTCTTCTGGAGGACTCAAGCCCTTTTGCGTTATTTCCTCAGCTTTTCTACAAAGAGCTTATGACCAGGTTTCACCTTTTTCTCCCATTCACATAAAGTAAGATTGCTCAAAAGAGGTTTCATTAGTAGCAAAGGGCCTTAGTGTCTTTGATGGTTTCGTTAGGTGGTCAATGATGTAGATAGACAAAAAAGGGCAGTGCGATTTGTTATTACAAGCGCAGGGCTTGTTGGATCTGATGGTCCAGTGCAGTGTGGAGCTTTTGACATAGCATTCATGTCATCCTTACCAAACATGATAGCCATGGCTCCAGCCGATGAGGATGAGCTTGTAAATATGGTTGCGACTGCAGCGTACGTCACTGACCGCCCGGTTTGTTTCCGGTTCCCTAGAGGCGCCATCGTTAACAGGAATTATTTCGTTCCCTCTGGTTTACCAATTGAAGTAAGTTCCAATCTAACCTTAACATCAGTGTTTTTGGCCAAAAAAAAAAAAGACTGTACTGACACAAGAACCGCTTTATCATATTAGAGTAGATCGGAAGAGGAAGAGTTCTCATAGAAGGTAAAGATGTGGCTTTGCTTGGGTATGGAGCCATGGTTCAGAATTGTGTTCATGCTCACTCACTTCTCTCAAAACACGGGTTGAACGTGACTGTAGCTGATGCAAGATTTTGCAAACCTCTTGACATCAAGCTTGTACGTGATCTTTGTCAGAACCACAGATTCCTTATCACTGTTGAAGAAGGTAGTGTTGGAGGGTTTGGTTCTCATGTGGCGCAGTTCATAGCCCTCGATGGCCTGCTAGATGGGAATATCAAGGTAGAGAGATCATTTACACTACTCTTTTTTTTTTTTGGTTTGGCGTTTCTAATTTACTCTATTTGGAACCAAACATTTGTAGTGGAGACCGATTGTGTTACCAGATGGTTACATAGAAGAAGCTTCACCTAGTGAGCAGCTTGCACTTGCTGGCCTAACTGGAAATCACATAGCAGCAACTGCTCTGAGTCTTTTGGGTCGAACTCGTGAAGCATTGCTTCTGATGAGCTAGCTTAACCCTATCCTTTGGATTGCCTTCACAAGTAGCTACGAACGAGACTTAAAGTGGCATCACATTGATGACTTATCAAAAACTCTTAGGAGGAGTGAATATTCAAGTAAAATTATTATTTTTATTTAGCAGGAAATGTAGATAAATATATCTGGAGTTCTAGAACCCAATTTATCTTCTGATTTTGGAAGAGATTAAATGGATTTGCTGCTATGTATGCAGTAAATGTAGAGATGAATATTTGCTGAATAAAAACGCGGTTTTACCAATTTTCAAATCTGAATTTGTTGTCGTCAAATCTCTAATATGGAAAACAGCTACAAGTTTCTATATTATGTTAAGTGTAACATGTCCCAAATTTGGAAACAACAAAATATAGAATGTACAAAGTGTCTTTCAACACTTGCAATTTATAAAAGCTTATAAAATTTAGTAAAGAGTTACAGTCATATTCGGTTAATTACGAACCCAGACTTCTTCGCTTCTTCTTCGCGATCTCTCTCGATCATTTCCTCCTAAAGGAATCTTTATTGATCTTTTGATCTGAATCGTGTCGTTTCTAAAAGTAAGTTTTCTCTTCTTCATTCGCTTTGGGTTTATCTGAGAAATATTGATCGGTATCAAGTAATCAATATGTTTTTTATATACTTACCTAGTTTTTTCGGGAATCGATTCTGATTATAGCGGAACCCATGATCGTTGCATCTTGTAAAGAAATCATAAAGTTTCAGATCTTAATTCAATATGTTTTGACGAAATGATGCTGTCTCTTGTGCAGTTAAATTGAAAAGATGGAAACAGAAACGGAACACAATAGAACTGTCTCTGTCGATGACAACGATAGCCTCGTTCCTGAGCCTAGCTCAACAAAAGAAACCTTTTTAGAAGATATCTCGCTTAGTGGGCAAGTTATGCATCCAGAACTTTTAGATGCAGGCGAACTTCTTACAAAAGTTGAATTGGATTTTGCTTTTGTCTCTGAGAAATTGGTGAATCTAAGTCTTCTTACTATGCAACTCGGCACGAGGGAAAACGATTTTGAGTCCTTTGTTTCTGAAAAAGAAGAACCTTCTCGTAATGATGATGTTGATGATGACTCCGCTGAGAAGGCGTTGGAGTTTGGTCTCTTGTCTTCAATTCTGAATACGGAGGTGAAGGAACTTGAATCGCTTCTTGGTTTCCTCCAGAACGAAATTCAAAGTGCCCGTGTCATGATTTCTCCGTTTCAACGTGATGGAGACGCTTTCTTGGATGTGGAAGGGAAGTTGCATGATGCTGAACAATCTTTGAGCCAGTTGATGGACCAAGTGTTGGAAATGAAGAAGCAATCTTCTAACTTTCAGAGGTTATCTTCTGGTTTGGATGAACTTGGAAGCTGTAAGTCACAAAACCTAACCATTTTTTAGCTTTTTTTAAGCCTTGTCACTATGACTATAAGTAAAGAATGTTCTAAGTCTTTGATGAGAATTATGTTAAAACTTCGTTTTGGCAGGGAATGGAGGCAACACTGCAGTGTCTCAAAACGAGGGTGAGTTTGGTGATCTGAACGCTAAGATCAAAATGCAGACTGCTGATCAGCAAAGGAACGTTTTGAGGATGCTTGAGAAATCTTTGGCTAAGGAGATGGAACTAGAGAAGAAACTAAGTGAATCAAGATATACTGAACGAGAACTAGAGATGAAACTCTATTCTTCCCAGCAGGATGTTATCTACATGGAAGAAGTAACTGTAGATGCGTTCTCAAGGTGGCTTGAGGCAGATAATGCTGCTGAAGTTTTTAAGGGAACGTCAAAGGAGATGTCTGGAAAACTCCACATTCTTCAGCTAAGTTTAAGTGGCTCTTTCAAGCGGGAAGATAACTTGAAGTCGGAGCTCGTTGATTCAAAGGAACGTTTGGAGGCTAAGGAGTCTGCCTTGTTCAAGCTTGATAGCAGCAATGCAAGACTTCATGACTTTCTTATGGCACAAGTAGATGGCTTAAAAGAGAGTTTGAGAGAAGCTGAGGAAAAATTGATTGTGTTGAACACTGAGAATTCCTCATTAAATGAAAAAGTTAGTTCCCTTGAGGAACAACTGAATGAATATGGACTTCAATCAGAAGATGCAGATGGGACTTCTGGTGCTCTGGTAACAGATCTTGAAAGTATCATCGAGGAGCTGAAAGAAAAATTAGCCAAATCTGAAGCAAGGGCTGAGGAAGCTGAATCCAAATGCAAAACACTAGATGGAAGCAATAAGGAGCTTCAAGAGGAGTTAGGGACTTTCAGAGCCAAGGGCTTTACTCTTGAGAAGTTAGCATCTCTCGAGAAACACTTGAGAGACTCAGATCTTCAGCTAGAACATGCAGTTGCAGCTGTTGAAGCAAGTAAAGAAAAGCAGAACTTATTATATTCTACTGTTTCTGATATGGAGAATGTGATCGACGATCTAAAATCAAAAGTTTTAAAGGCTGAAAACAGGGCTGACTATACTGAAGAGAAGTTGATCATAGTATCTGAAGCTAATGCAGAGCTCAACGAAGAACTGAAATTCTTTAAAGGTAGATTGAAAGAAGTGGAAAATTATTTACAGCAAGCAGAAGAAAAAAAGATTCGAACCGCTAAAGATATTTCTGTACATAACAAGATCATGAAAAAATTGGTCATGCAACTAGCTGCTGAACGAGAACGACTTCATAAACAGGTATTAATACATTAATATACTCGTGAAACCCATTTCATCATCATAGTCGATGCTCAGATATAATGACTTTTTTGCAGATTACTAACTTGTCAAGAGAGAATTGTGTGTTGATGGTGAGATTGAAAAAGATTGGAAAAACTGTCTATGTGGAGAGTGGCAATGGAAGTGAAGTTTCACCAAAGTCTGACCAGAATCCTTCTTGTCGCCGTCAAGAAAGTAAACCTCCAGCTACCGTTACTTCACTAACCAATCCAGAGGTAAACTAGTTTCTGTTATATGATTTTGCAGTCATCTAAGTGCATTATACTGTTTACCTTTGGTCGAAAACTCTTAACTTACTAAGAATCTAATGGTGGCTCTGTTCTTTAAAGATCTTATACAAAAAAAGTAATGTTGGTCATCGTTTTGTAGGAGGAAGAGACAGACTCAAACTCAGATATTGGAAGTGTAAGAAGATTAGATGTTGGAGCACTTGGGTACAGCAAGCTCATGGTCTCTGCAGTGGGTGTGATCGTATCGTTGTTATTGGCTTGCTTGATGATAAACTTTATACAGCCTCAGCAAAACACCTAAAGTCTCAACTGTTTCAGATATCTCACAAGCTCCAATTTTGTTTTTCATTTTCATAGTTTATAATTACAGAATATATGTTTTAGTTTCTTTTATTGGGTCATCTCAGATGAAAAAATATTCTCTTTTTGTTTGTTACAATCTTATGTACCTCTAGTCTCAATGTTAAGCCCTAACTTCTTCCATTCCAAGTCTCAGTACTTTTACAGATAAAGCACTTTCAATGATATACGAACCAGTCCCAAACTGTGAATATTCAGATGAATATGAAAGGCATGAAGTGAAAGAGTGAAAACATTCCATGTGTCACATTCACACAAGGGTCCTAAAACATTAATGAGTTTATCCTCCTTGTCTTCTATTAATGCTTTATAAGTTCCCAACTAATCTTTTTATTGATAAACCACTTTTGTTTTCATTCAAGTCATTTGACTCTGATACTTCCTGAGATGATGCAGTGGTTAATCAAATCTTAGTAACCAAAAGCTTACTGTCATAGTCAATAGTGGTACCCCAGTAAGAAAATTTTAACATGATTTTATTAAGTAAATTTTTAGTTAATGTAAATGATCCCCATAAAAAAAAAAAAAAAAAAAAGAATAGCCCCCATCTATTAATTCAAAACCCATTTTATCAAAAGTTTTTTTATATAAATAAGCTCATTTATTATATATATATATATATATATCCAAAGTTAAACTAAAACTAATTAAATCTACAAATTAATGAAAACAAACAAAACCTTTCTACAAATTTTATGAACACTTTTTTAGCCTTTTTTTTTCCTTACCTCTATTGTTTTTGCAGAAAATAAACGAAAAATAGTCTATTATTAGAGCTCTATTAATTCTTGAAGTGAGAATATGAATTTATTGTTTATAGATAAATTAATGGAAATATATATCAAAAAAGTCTTTATAAGGTATTATTGTGTCATATGTTTATCTCGACAAATAAAAATTCTAGATTCACCACTGATCATAGTCTTAATCAATCAGTCTTTGAACCTGCAAGTGAATTTTCAACCAAAATGAATGCAGTCTCAGTATAATTTAATATTAACTTTAAAAAGTAACAAAACAACAAAATAGGAGGCTTCATGCGTCGTAATTAATATTGTTTCTTGGGTTTGTTAAGAGACTGTAGAGGCTGGTTGTGTATAGGCACGTGATTCGAAGATTTGGGCATGAGGACAAGCGTGGTTTTGGAGTTCCATGGGAAGGCCACGTAAGCGCCGTTAAATATGGATGGAAGACAGGTTATCATCTATAAAAGGACAGAGAAGTTGACGTCAAGTGAGAGAGTTAAGTGGGACGTTAGCCGCAACCGGAAAGAAGCAGAAGACTCTCCATACTCACATGCAAGTCTTAATGTTCGCTAGGTAGAGTCGGCCCATGGGCCCAATAAATATAGTAAAATAGTAATGTTGAAATAAGCAAATGGGTCAAAGAGTCGCACGACGGTGGCTTTAACACAATATCAATGCGTCATCAGCCATTGGGCCCACCCACGTTCCTCTTCTCTCACTTTTTTTTTTTACTCAAAGAGTTTTTTTGATAAAAGTGAAAAATATATTTATTGATGATATATGTTGTGGGTATGGTTTGACTTCGGTTTGGTTTGATTAATTTGGTTATATAAAAAACTCTAACCAAATATAACCAAACTTAGTATGGTTTGGTTTTATTTCGGTTTGATTATTCTTTGGTTAAATAAAATAAACATATGAATTACTATTATATCGAAAGCTGTTTGAAAGCTGAAACAAAAAAAACTAAAAAGAACAACAACTTAAAACTAACAGCATAAGATTGTGATAGCATCCATTGATATTCATTAAGAAAAACCTGCAACAATCAATAATTTGGATATAAGTTAGACGTATACTAAACAGTAATATCAATAATTGTTTATTTATTCACTAATTAAAACTGAAACATAATAGCAAAGAAAAGAAGAATACGAACTAAACCTCTAATTTTAGACTCAACAAAAACAGAGAAAGAACACAGCACTATAAAACACATAGATAGGAAAGAAGCATCATTACCTCTTCAAAAGAGAGTTTTTATCTTGTCTGCAAATCGTTACCACTTTAAAAGTGGGGATTGAACTCTTAACAAAATTGAATATACATAAAAGTTAGACGAGACAAAAGAGTAAAACAATAAATAATTGTTGAATATGGTTCTAAAAAGAAAGTAGATACCTTCGTCAAGTGAATCCATAAAATTGTTCTCCTCCTCTAGATTGTCAAGAGACTTCATTGCTTCTGAACGAAGAGAAGCACGTAACCAATCTTGGGTCAAGACCAACGCTTCGACCATATATGGAGTTAAGCAACTTTTATATTGATCTAGAATACGACCTCCGGTGCTAAACGCTGATTCAGAAGCAACAGAAGAAACTGGAACTGCGAGCACTTCTCTTGCCATTAAAGACATGATTGGGTATTTTGAGCTATTTGTCTTCCACCAGCCTAGAAGATCAAACGAGAGCCCCAAACTGTTTTTAGTAGATATCTCTAGCTCGTCTTTTAGATACTTTTCCAACTCATTTACCACTTCTGATGTAGTCTTCTTAGCAACCATGAATTTTTAAAAAGGATCATCAACGTTGTCAACCTCCATATCCTTAGTTTCTTGGCTCGATTGGGTCACGTTCTCACCATTATGACCAGAAGAAGACTGTTGATTTAAACTCATGTAACGAACGCGATATATCTCAAAAAGTCTTCGTAGAACATCCATCACCAAGTTCAACATTTCAGCACACTTTGGATTACCTTTTCCATAGATAATTTCAAAGCTAAACATTGTAAACACCATTTTGCGACGAGGATCAAGAATGCCAGCAACTATCAATATCTTATTGATCTTTTCCATACCTTCCCAGTATTTATCAAATTTGCTCGTCATTGTTGAAGCCATATCTCATCCATCTGCAAGTAAGACAAAAACTAAGTTGTTAGTATATCACTGAATTGAAATTGAATAGATATTGCCTTTGAATAACGTTTGTAGCCTTTAACTAAACATGTCAATCTGTTTTCTTGTAACAAAATTGTAATAGTTGTGATTTTATTCTTAAGACTTACAAGTTTATGTTAAATTCTTACCGTCGTTGTAAAAGGAGAATCACAATTATCTTGCATAGAAAAATTGATCAAAAATGAATGAGAATTTACGACTTACGATGATTAAGAAAACATAACAAAGCTATGGAACGTTTTTAGTTTGTTTCTAATTTTTAGGGTGGAGTTGATAACGTGGCGGCTGGCGTCGTGGGTTTGAATAATTTAAACGTGTGTTAGGTTTGTTTATAATACATATAATATAATATTATTAAATTAATAATGTTATTAATATATATAATACATAAATACATTGGGTTATTAGTTTGGTTCGGTTTCAAACCAAACCGAACCAAACCATTCGGGTTGAGTAGAATTCTAACCAAATGGTTTGCATGAACACTATGGTTTGGTTTAGGTCGGTTTAAGTTCGGTTGGTTCCGTTCGGATTAGTTCGGTTCGNCGGTTGGTTCCGTTCGGATTAGTTCGGTTCGGTTAAAATACCCACGCCTATGTTTGGCTTCGTTTTGAGACGCCAGACAAATGTATTTGATTTTTTAAGTAATACTCCAACGTATCACGATTAATTTGTACACAATTCAAGAAATCTTTATAATTCAATTATGCGGGGATCCCAAATATAACCAAAAAAACTAAGTAATTTTTATTAAATATGTACAATTATAATGACTAACTATAATTGAAATTCCTTTGCATTAAAATGACAGAAATTTGTGATTTCACGATATATATTTTGAACATACATATTAGAGAGTATGCATATATATTGTAGAATATATTACTTTAATTTACTGTATAAATCAAACAAATAAGAAAATATGAATAGGATTATTAGAAATAAATAAAGCATTGTAAGAAATTTATGAGAACAAGACGCAATCCAAACCGGCCGACATTAAAGAGTCTACTTATCTCCTTCGCTCATAATTTAGCGGAGCATTGCCACAGTTATTCACGATGATTTGATTTAACTAAAAAGCAACAATAAAGATAAAAGGATAAAGAACAGAAAAAGCCCGACAAAAATCAAATAAAATGTGTACATGCAAAACTAATCAAAATAAGATTTAACAGTTATGTAACTCTATTAACAAAGAAAGCTCACACGATCCTCCACCTACAATCAACTCCACCGCATATCCTATTGCATCTCAACCAAATGACTAAATACCAGACTACCCCTTTCATTGATTGCAATCTAGTTAAAATAAAATAAAAAGATCTAAAGATTAGTAAGTTCGAAAGTATAAGATATAAGATTAGTATTTAAAATTATATAAATTGGCAAATCATTTTGTATATTGTGTTAGTCTTGTAGATATGTAAAGACAGAAAATGGATATTAGATAAAACCTCTTCCATGTGTAGGCTTTTTTGTTAAAACATCGACCATGTGGGATCTGCGTAAACACAATCTTTTTTGAACTTACCCTTTAGTTTAATTAACACAAATAACATGCAAATGCTGTCTAATGTTTTTATTTTGTCTGCGATCATTCACAATCTTTGCCAACTCATCCTAAATCAGTTCGTTTACCACAGTCGTAAAGTATTATTAATAATTGTTAATTATTTGTTCAAAGTGACGCTAGCTACCAAAATTGCAGCCTGAAGAGTAGTAAGATTACGAGACCAAATCCTTACAAATCAAGACATAGGTTAAAGTAGTGTGAGTTAATAGATAGCTAATGAAGATACGTTCATTAGCGATTTGGCGTTAACTTCAGTTTTCAAACATCTAATGCCATTAAATGTCAATGTTTGAATAGTAATAATATCGAAATGAATTGTCATAAATATGTTTTACTAGAATTAGAAAGGCATTCTATATTGTAGGTTACACACTTACACATAATGTACTAGTTCAAATGGAGTATCGAAATATGTAAAACGTATAGTATAAAGTATAGACGGCAACATGACGAATCAGTTAACTTGTACAGTACTATTTTCCAAACTAGTTTAGTTTAAGGATGATAATCTGATCTGACGGCAGACAAAATTATTAAGAAATTATAGGAATTTCCAGGAATAACCTCTTTGATCTTATAAAATATCTGCTGAACCCCAAAATGAGTGAGTCACGGTCCCACGTGGATACGCGAATCACAGTAGTGGCATAAATCCGTAATATTTAGCTAAATGTAGTGGTATTTTCCCAGTTGGGAATCCATATAAGCTATTGCTTCTCTCTTCTAATTTCCCATAATTCAATTGAAAATCTATCTCTCTGTTCCACTATGTACTCTTTCACAATGGGAAGAGGCAGCTTCTCGTTTCGCTTCGTTCTTCTCTTCGCCACCGTCGCTTCCGTCCTCTGTTTCCGTGACGGTAATCAATATACTTGTATATACGTAAACATACTCTTTCATGAATTAAGCATAATACTTACGATTACATTTTGAATTACAAATTTCTATAAACGGCTTGATTAATGCTAGTTAAGGGAGTATGACTGTATTAACTCTTCTCTTGCCATCTGAAAGTCTCTAACGACACATTTAGAAGACAAAACCGCCGAACAAACCAGTCTGGTCGGGAACATTATTTTTAAGTCGGTTTAGAGACTAATTTACTTTTATGCCCTTCCGACACAAACACAGTAGTCGTTTTCACAACATAAAAATGGTCCAGTTACGAGATCTCTTTTCGTTGTCGTCTTTATGCACTTTCCTATTTTTTCTTTATTTTTGGATCTTAACCATTTCCTCGTATTTTCTCCAATCCATGTTATATGCACATTTACAGTAACATTCTACTACTTATCATTTGAATGTTGAATAAAAAATTTATATTCTTAATTGTACTGAGGGCTATTTGGTAATTTAAACGCAGGGATGTTACCGAACGGCGATTTTGAGCTAGGACCAAAACCATCAGACATGAAAGGAACGCAAGTGATAAACAAAAACGCGATTCCAAGCTGGGAGCTTTCGGGCTTCGTTGAATACATCAAAGCCGGTCAAAAACAAGGAGACATGCTTCTCGTCGTCCCGGCCGGAAAATTCGCCGTCCGGCTAGGAAACGAAGCATCGATCAAACAGAGACTTAACGTGACAAAAGGAATGTATTACTCGCTCACATTCAGTGCCGCAAGGACTTGTGCTCAAGACGAACGGCTCAACATATCTGTTGCACCTGACTCGGGCGTTATTCCTGTACAAACTGTGTATAGTAGCAGTGGATGGGACCTTTACGCTTGGGCGTTTCAAGCCGAGAGTAACGTGGCAGAGATCGTGATTCATAATCCTGGTGAAGAAGAAGATCCTGCTTGTGGACCACTCATTGATGGTGTAGCAATCAAAGCTCTATACCCTCCTCGACCTACCAATAGTAAGTATAAGACGTGACATGTGTTGGCTAAGATCCGTATGAAACAATTTATTAATGTTTTGATGTTATATGAAACAGAGAATATATTGAAAAATGGAGGATTTGAAGAAGGTCCTTATTTTCTCCCAAACTCAACAACTGGTGTTTTGATTCCTCCCTTTATTGAAGATGATCACTCTCCTTTACCGGCTTGGATGGTTGATTCACTTAAAGCCGTCAAATACGTTGATATTGAGCACTTCTCAGTCCCACAAGGCCGTCGAGCAGTCGAGCTTGTCGCGGGTAAAGAAAGCTCAATATCTCAGGTAGCCAGGACTATTGTTGGGAAGACATACGTGCTTTCGTTTGCGGTTGGAGATGCTAACAATGCGTGCAAAGGATCTATGGTGGTCGAGGCGTTTGCAGGAAGAGACACTTTAAAGGTTCCTTACGAGTCACGAGGAAAGGGAGGATTCAAACGCAGTTCTCTGCGGTTTGTAGCGGTTTCGACTCGCACAAGAATTATGTTTTATAGCACTTTTTACGCAATGAGGAGTGATGATTTCTCGTCGTTGTGTGGCCCTATTATCGACGATGTTAAGCTTCTAAGCGTTCGTAAGCCGTAAAAAGGCCAATTGTTTTAGTTTGAAGGTATAAGCAGTTTGGGTTTATTTTTTACTTTATCTCTAGTGGTTTTGGAGTGAGATGGTGAGATACTAAAGAGTTATTGTGGTGTAGGGTTTTTATATAAGAGGCAAAAATAGGTCTTGCTTATATCTATTTTCTTGTATGAGAAGGCTGAAGAAATGTTCGTCTTTTCTTTTCTATACATTGGGCTTTTCTTAAAGACATTGGTCATTATGAGAATAAAAATGTAATACAGATACATAAAGATGAGTATGAGGATTAAAGAATCTTACCTTTTATTCTTCCTTTTTTCTTAAAATCTGAAACTAGATCTATTAGCCGAAGCAATGATCTATGTACATAGTCTTACGAAGATGGACCAAATCCACCAACTGTCTTTCTTTTTTTGCAACCACGATTCTCTTTCGTTTTCTATTTTTTTCTCTTTTCTCTATACGAAACCTTAATACTAAAACTAATCTAACTAGGTGTGTTTAAGGCTTAATCTCCACACGGTATGTAGGCAGTCCAATATAATGGAACTAATTATGATTTAATGTAATCCATTCTTTATTTATATAAAATAATCTTTTTATGAGTATCTAACCCAAATTCCTCCCTCAAAAACTACAAATCTTTGATTGTTGATTGTGTTGGGATAAACGGCACTAAACTCACACGGCGCAGCGGAAATAAAATTTCCAGAGAA